>JAZGTK010009021.1:0-17666 GCA_036877625.1 Ambastaia sidthimunki | reverse complement strand
CCTCCAGCAGGCCACAAATGTGCATGTGTCTGCTCAAACGGTCAGAAACAGACTCCATGAGGGTGGTATGAGGGCCCGACGTCCACAGGTGGGGGTTGTGCTTGCAGTCCAACACCCTGCAGGACGTTTGGCATTTGCCAGAGAACACCAAGATTGGCAAAATCGCCACTGGTGCCCTGTGCTCTTCAAAGATGAAAGCAGGTTCACACTGAGCACATGTTACAGAGTCTGGAGACGCCGTGGAGAACGTTCTGCTGCCTGCAACATCCAGCATGACCGGTTTGGCAGTGGGTCAGTAATGGTGTGGGGTGGTATTTTTTTTGGAGGGCCGCAAAGCCCTCCATGTGCTCGCCAGAGGTAGCCTGACTGCCATTAGGTACCGAGATGAGATCCTCAGACCCCTTGTGAGAACATATGCCGGTGCGGTTGGCCTTGGGTTCCTCCTAATGCAAGACAATGCTAGACCTCATGTGGCTGGAGTGTGTCAGCAGTTCCTGCAAGAAGGCATTAATGCTATGGACTGGCCTGCCCGTTCCCTAGACCTGAATCCAACTGAGCACATCTGGGACATCATGTCTTGAGGATGCTTTAGTCACCTCATCAGGAGCATGCCCAGGGGTTGTAGGGAGGTCATACAGGCACGTGGAGGCCACACACACTACTGAGCTTCATTTTGACTTGTTTTAGGGACATTACATCAAAGTTGGATCAGCCTGTAGTGTGTTTTTCCACTTCAATTTTGAGTGTGACTCCAAATCCAGACCTCCATGGGTTAATAAATTTGATTTCCATTGATAATTTTTGGTGTGATTTTTGTCAGCACATTCAACTATGTAAAGAACAAAGTATTTAATAAGAATATTTCATTCATTCAGATCCAGGATGTGTTATTTTAGTGTTCCCTTTATTTTTTTTGAGCAGTGTATATAGAATGAATGTATAATTGACTAACTACTTACTGTGATTGAAGTGACGTTACCTCACGTGCCTGTTTGGCACAACACTGTAACCTTAACTAGTGCATTCACTTGGTGCTTGTTGAGTTAGATGGCGGAGCGGAACAGTTTTCTGACTGCAAGCGGCTTCACTGAATTTATTTTCATCCTTTGTTCACAACTGAAAAATCAACCGGATTGCTTCAATGGAATAAATAAAAACTACATTTCATTTTACCTTCCATGAGTGCTTAATAGATTGTGTGTCAGAATCTCCCCATCTGTTTCACGTAGTGATACAACGTTTTTTTGAATCACCATTACAAACTTAGTTTTGACAGTTGCACTATTGCACATTTTCTGTTGTTTCTGTTGATTAAAGACAGTGGAGTGAAATAGTCACAATGCTTGCACAAGTGTTTGGTATTGTAGGGAGCTATACAGTTGAATTCATAAAGAATATTGTTTTTAGTGTAAAAACATTATGTAGTGTTTAAGAACGTGGGAGAATTTTGCATGAAGTGTAGAAAAGGGAAGCTATTTGCTTTTCCAGTTGAAAGTGAGCAACTAAGGTGTACTCAGAGGATTTTGTAGCTTTACTCGCAATCTACAATTCCTGTAAGTCAGCGGTCTCAGTAATAATCTTATGATATGTTCTGTACAATCAAGTAAAAATTGTTTTTCAAAAAATCCTTTTTAAAACCTAAAGTCATGGTTAAACCAGTCTGGATGCTGTTACAGTCATTGTTTGTGGAGTTGTTGTTTACAGGAGTTGCTGCATTGTGCTGACCCCACCGAAGCATCTGAGTTTGGTGTAACATGACGTCTGCACTCATGTGCATGTTTTTGAATAATATACACATTTGTTCTCATGTTTCATGAATCGGCACACAAAAGCTGTGGGTGAATTCTGTAGGCTGACGCCTCAGTGTGGTGTTATGTGTTCATGTCTGTTTGTGTGACGAGTCAATGAAATACTAAGCCACTCCCTCTCTAAGTCATTCTACAAATGAAAGGCCTAACACGTGTCCTACAGTATCTATATAAGGTATGAAACACACTCGTGATGAGATGAGATGCTGGTGTGCTGGTAGACCAGCATGACATTTCTGCTGATTTATGATAGAATTTTAGTTGAATATTTATAATCTCTGTCTTTCTTTGTGTGAGCTCTCAATGCTTCCTCAGCTGAATTGTTTTCTTGTTAGGCTGGCATGTAGATCAGAAAGTTCACCCCAGGCAGAGATGAGATCTGTAATCTCATCCAGCTACAGATTGAAAAAAAACTAAATCTAGAGCAATTCCATGCCTGAACCCAGATGTTGTTATTGCCTTAAATGCTCTGGATCCTCTTTTTTGAAGTTTGGAAAACCAAGAGAAAGAGAAACAATGTGATCTGTCAGAAGTGAACCGCTGTTTAAACATATATGAAAGGCAACAATGGCTCCTAATGCTGTTATTGTACTTTTGTGCTGGCTTGGGTGACCTGGGAGCTTGGATGTGCAAAATAAGCAGCACAAATTCGTGGGTCTTTCTGTTCTGTTCAAGTCAGCATCTCTGAAGCTCTGGCTGCCTGTCACTTTTGTCACCTGGGCTTTGGCTTTGTGGCCCCAACCCTGGCTTTAACCCAAAAGAGGCCCCTGGGGAATGGCTGGACCTCTCATAGACAGTGTGTCATCCCTCATTGCTCACAACTCCGGTACTGTTCATACTGGACTGCAGCTTCTTGTAAAAACACACTGCCTCCTCTATTTATTGGTGTTGCTTTGCTCTTTCTGTACTGTACCCCTGCTGTTGCTAAATGCAATTTCCCCACTGTGGGACAAATAAAGGAATATCTTATCTTATCTTAGTGCAGCCCACAGGCCTCACACACTCCCCTGGATGTGCTGGATGGTGATAATTAAGACCTGTCGATAATGAGGGATTACTCTCTGAGAGCAACATCACCCCAACAGAGAGTTTGGCTGCATCCAATTCTGCACACTGTTGGTTCTGTGTAGTATGAGGTTTTGGGAAATTGTCTCATGCATCATATCACATAGAAAATATTATGACATGGGTGTCTCGATGGTATATGATTTTAGTATCTAATTATGGATATGATGCTTTTGGCTAATATTGCCCCAAAGTTATTATTTTCAGTATTAATTTGTCATATGCTTTTATTAAAAAAAAGTTTTTGTGCTTTTCCAAAGGCTGTAAATGGTGACGTTTTATGCCTCAGTCTTTGCCACCCCACTTAACTACACTATCTCAAAAATTCTTTAAAAAGTTATATAGATAACAGATGTTTGGGCTAGATTTTGCACTAATGTTAGGGTTAGTTTTAGGACTGGATTAGAAACTTGTACACCACTCTTATAAACAAATAATTTCTCTCTGCTGTAGATTAAGGGGTAGGTTATGGTTAGGGGTAGATATTGGTTAAAAACGAAATCTTTGACAGGATTGTTGTTCTAAAAAAACAAAGGATATTGACCACTGTGCAGTCACTGTGTGCTACCATTTAACTTCATACTGAACAGCATGTACTACTTGAATACTTTTAGTGCGTGGAAGAAGTATGCAAATTCAGATGCAGCTCACATGCATTTGGAGTTCCTTTCATGGTCTTTGAGTACTTTTTACCATCTTACTGGGCCACTTTTAGAAGACACATCTGTGGGTTCCTGCAGGCAAGACAGAAGAAATGCAGAGACAGATATATACTTCCAAAATCTGAAATAAAGGGATTCTGAAGCTCAGTCTGTAATGAAGTAGGCCAGAAGTCCCTTATTGCTCTAGCATTACAACCTCTGCAAGGACTCCTGAAAGATGGGATGGAGAAGTGGACTGCTTATGCTTAAAGACTGAAAATGGGTTTCAGAGAGATGAAAAAGCATTCTTTAAATGATAGTTTCAAGGTTAAAGAGCCCTCTTCCCTCCCAACTGTGGCCTGTTTAGTAATTCTGGACAGAAACAGACTGCTGAAAGAAAGTGCCTTGGTAGTCATGCTTTAAATTCATGCCTGTAAATCAAGCAAATAATGCAATTCCCTTTCTTGCAGGGATTGGGTCCTTTATTAGACACAGCTTGTCATAAATTCCTGTATATAGTTTAAACCCGCCTCAGATGATGAAAGTCATATTACTACAAGCAGTCAGCAGTTTGCATAGCTGATGTGGAGGAGGCCATGATGGACAAATATGTGGGTGATGTGAGCGAGCCAACTCTGGGAATTCAGAGCGGGTGAGAAAAAAGTACAAAGAGAGACAGAGCTTTAGAGGAGGACAGGATATTGGCATTTTTTCATTCTGCATTACATGAAACACAGCTGAACCACATGCCACCCACAGTTATCAGCTTTTCCTTTTGAAAATGGCTTCTCTTGGAAACTGCAGCAAAGCTACTCAGAGAAAGAGACCATTTTTCAAAAAGCCACCTTGAATACTTTGTTGCAAGTGTTGGTGCTAATAGGTAATTGTAGTTCATTTTTATTAATGTTACTTCACCCAAATATTAGTGATCTTGCCCAAATACTGAGAAACTAGTTAACTCTGGGTGTGACCAAACGTCAGTCGCCATGTCACTACGGGCATTCAACCAGCACAGTTTACTACAATTACCCAATCATACAGAGACATTCAGGACAGGAATGGTTTGTAATTGTACTGCACACAACAGCATTCTGTCCCCTGGACGTATAGTGGAAAAGCATTTTTCAGTGGCTATAACTGGAGTCATTAACAACAACAACAAGTGTATAACAAGTGATAACACTATACTGTGTTTCCCCAGCACTTTCTTTAGGTTAGCTGTTGTCATTGTGTGTTCTTTAAAAATGTGCTCTGCCTAGTCTGACACTACAATAAGTCCACAGCACCCTCTCTTGCCATTTGATTTTACAATGGCATCTGTGACCTCTACCCAGCTATAGGGACGTGCAGAGCCGCACTGCTGATTGAGGATAAGACAGTTTTGGGAGACTGTAAATAGCTTTTTGAAAATCCAATTACAGAATATCATAAGC
Organism: Ambastaia sidthimunki; assembly: GCA_036877625.1. NCBI lineage: Eukaryota > Metazoa > Chordata > Actinopteri > Cypriniformes > Botiidae > Ambastaia > Ambastaia sidthimunki. The sequence continues at coordinate 12,719 of JAZGTK010009021.1, read as the reverse complement.
TGTACATACATCAACCTCACTTATAAACCCCCTAGAAGGAAGAAAAAGCATAAGGAGATTGTTGCAAACGTTGTCTATGCATACATTTCGGCTGCAAAGAGTGTATGGTGTGTTAAAGTGGAGCCGCACAATGTTAAAGTAAATTAGGTGCATGTCCACCATCTGTGTTTGATTGGATGGTCATTATTTGTATGACATTAGTGAGACACTAGTTATTCATTTCAATTTTATTTATATAGCGCCTTTTACAATGTTACATTGCTTTAAAGCAGCTTTACAAATAATATGAGATATATAAAAAACACAGAAAACAGAAAAATTACCAAACATGTTAAACACGTAATACATGGTATTATTGCAAATAGTATGTGCAGGATGTAGGGTAAGTGTACTCATTAAGCCCAGGTACCATTTAAGCCCACTTGCAACTTTAACTTCAAATATAAAAAAAGGGTCTTTTCTTATGTTACTTATTATTTTATCAAATCCGACAACTTCTTACTAACATGTCAGTATTTGTTGAACACCAATTACATTTGTCATTGTCGAGTTAAGCCCAACCATATTCATGCTGTCTCAAGGGGGCTCACTTTAAGTCGCCTCAAAACTTTGGTGTTTTGGGATCCCTCAGAAAAAATCATCTGACAACTATTTTCAACCATTACTTAGCGAAGTACATCTATAATATGTAATTTAAGAGATTAATGATTTGTTTTTTGTGTATTATGAAGTTGTTCTTAGTTAATTAGAATTATTTTGTTTCATTTAGAAAGATGAGTTTTGCTAGTTGGCATAGCGAGCTGATCACAAGGTCAAATCAGTAGTCATGATACACACAACGCGGCTGGAGTATTAAAAATATTAAGTGTATGAACTAAATGTTTTGTGATGCATTTCACATCAATATATTAATTAAAGCACAATAAATGGTTTGGGTAAGTTAAATATTTTAAAAAATTGAGTTTTTTTCAAGGTGGGCTTAAATGGTACAGTGACCCAAAAAGCAGCTAGCATATGCAAACTTTGTATGAGAACAACCTCAATAATTCTGAAGATGGGATATAAAAAGAATAACTATGAAATCAAGTTAAAAGCATAATAAACATAATTAAATATATTTATTATATATTTATATATTTTATTTTGGTGTGAATATATCTTTATTTCCTCAGTAATCACTGTAGAACCATTTAAGCCCAGTATGTTCCACTTAAGCCCGTCTAATGTATTTAAATAGGAAATTGCTGAAAGTATGATGTTTGGTACATTTTTTCTGTAATTCAGTGACTTGTTTAGAAGTGATGTTGATTTAAGATATTCTTGATGCACTGTAATGTAATTTACTACTTTTTAAAACAAATACATTTTCTGTTTTGTCCATATTTAATTAAATTTTGTGAATATTAAATGAAATGTTAAATACTGAATCCAATGAAAATTTGTGTTAGGCCTACTTGGTCATGTTTGTGGTGGTTCATTGTTACAAGCCAAACATTAAATGCAAGTTCAAAAAATAAACTGTGTACATGTATAACATGTTACTGAATAAATATGTTTTGACTACCTGAAAAAATATATATTTTTATATATATTTGTGTCAATAATTGTGGCTGTGGGCTTATTTGCAACACACATGGGCTTAAATGGTACTTCGGTACCAATTAAGCCCATGCCAGACTATTGACTTTATTTATAGAATTTATTTAATTTGTTTTTTAAAATATGCATAACTAAATGAATATACTTTCAAATGAGAGACTAATCTTTCATTTTATCAAATGATAATGTTTATAAACCATCTTAATAGCTAAGAAAAATATGTGAACTCAGATTTTGGTGGGCTTAATGGGTACACTTACCCTATATTAATAAAACAAATTATGGGTACTAGGTTTATAGTTGGTTTATGAATAAAGAGTTGCCTGAACTAAAACACATTTGGACCATGAATGTACATTACAAATACCTGTCATTATGTGCAAAGGCTTCCACCTCTCTCAGTGGTTTATGTAAAGTTAATGTATTTGGACTACCAACTAAAATAGTATTTACTTCTGAGACTATGTAACATGTAGTCAGTTAACATGACAGGTATTACATTAGGCAAGATAGCCATTCCAGTTACATGGAGATGGCACATAAAAAAATAACATCTTATGGGACAGGGATATAAGGTATTTGCAATAATACCAAAAAATACACACAATACACAAAAAATACATACATACACAAAACATAGACAATATAAATACAGTAACATTACACAATGTAAGAGAATGGGAGGGGGTCATCTGTGTCAAGACCACAGCCAGTAATCACATGGGGGTCAGGACCCACTACATCTGAGGGTGAGATCAGAAGATCCCTCTGGACTGGGAACTCTGTCCAGGAGGTCTGAAAACCAGACCAGAATGGCGTTATCAATAGTAGACCAATTCAGTTTTGGCGAACCTGGAAGCAAGGCTATCTGAAGGCATACAGACACAGCCTTGGTCACATCTGTCATCTAGGCCCAGTGGAGCTGGATAAATGAAGCTGAACCAGAGGGGACAGTGTGTCAACTCTGAGGCAAACAGATGCACTTTCATACCTCTGCCAAATGGACTCCACCACTCGTGGATAAAGTCTCCATTTTTCATTCGCCAAACAGGCTTTCTGAAAAACAAGAAGCTGATGACATATTTTACAAGCTCCTTTAAAAGGCTTTGTCACATGACTTTGATAGGTCTGATGTGTTATGTGTATATTTATTTGATTTTGCAGTTTACTGTGCAGGGACAACTAGAAGTAAACCATTCATAGGTTGACTTCTTGAGGAGTGTAAACTATAATGGTTTTATTCAGATCTGTGTTAATGTCAGTTTGCATCAGCTGCATGTTTTAAAGTGCAGTATCAATTAAGATCAAGCAACTTTGCCCCCTTTACAAAACAAAAAAAATTACTTTATTTTTTACTTACCTGAAACTGTCATTTTAAGGCAGTTATATAAACTAAACACAGCACCAGACAGTGATTAAGATAATAATATATATTTAGTTAACGTAATGGCAAATATTATTTTATCCATTGTCATCTTTGGCAAGTATATTGTGTTTAAGAGTGAACATCTTAAAACAGATTAAGAAAGGTGTACATTATGATCATTATGATCATTATGATTTCTAGCTGCAGTTTAACACTTTTATCTGTGGTTATTCAGTTCAATTCAATTTTATTTATATAGCGCTTTTTACAATGTTGCATTGCTTCAAAGCAGCTTTACACATAATACTAAGATATATTTAAAAATAAAAAAAATTAGAAAACATTATCAGTATCACACAATACATGGAATTATTGCAAATATTAGGTGCAATTCTTATTGGACAAGAATATGAAGGATTTGCAATAACACAATGAAATACACACAATACACAAAAAAATACATAAACATACACAGTACAAATGTCTCAAACACTACACAATGTAAGAGAGTGAAAGACAACCAAGAAAGAAAAAATAAAAAAGTAGAGGCTATAATTATATTACTATATCTTAGGATCAATTATAACAATTTACAGAACCCTAAGCTAAGTTAAATGTCAGCAGTCTTCCAGTAAGCAAGCCAGCAAGGTGACAGTGGCAAGGAACCAAAACCCCAATGATGTATAGATGGAGAAAAAACACTGGGAGAAACCAGGCTTAACCGGGAGGGCCAGTTCTCCTCTGGCACGTTAAAGCTGCAATTTGTAACTTTCCTGGATATAAATGAAGTGCTGGTAATAGTGATTTATAATTATATTGATTTAAAACTATTGGGTCTATGTGTCAAACACTGAGGAATGTAACAAACAGGGGTGGTGGCAGAAGCAAATGTTAATAATTGCAGCATAACATCTCACTGCTGTGACAGAGCAGGGAACAAATATAGAATTAAGCTACTCTAGGAGTTGGTATGTTAATAGGAAGATTTATTAAAGTACATCATAGTCCCATTGATCTGTCTTTGGTCATCCCATCCCATCTCTGCCACCATCCATCCCTGACAAAGTTGACTGCAATTATATAGCTTATATAATTATATAACTACAACTAGATTTAAACTGACATAATGTATCTTCCGGACATCCCTGGGTTGACTGCTCCAGAGTTGAAAAAGATATGAAAATATCTGACTGCCACCTCTACCACCCACGCTTGATTTTGAAATTCTTGTTATTATCAGCTGGCCAAAATTTTCTGATCACAGTGAACATGAAGGACTGTAATAAGAGAGGAGCTCACTCAGGTACTGAGAAGCTAGACCATTCAGGGCCTTGTAGGTGATCAACAGAATTTTAAAGTTTATACAATATTTAATACGTAGCCAGTGCACTTTTGACAGAACCGGTCTAATGTGGTCATACTTGTTCATTCTCATAAGGACTCTAAGGAGTTTTTGAAATAAACCTGCAGGGCAACCACCTAATAAGGCATTGCAATAATCAAGTCTTGATGTCATGAGTGCATGAATTACTTTTTCTGTGTTTGACTTAAAGAGCATGTGCCATAGTTTTAATAAATTTGGAAAGTGGAAAAAATGCAGTTTTGGAAATGTGGTTTTCAAGGACAAATTGCTATCGAAAAAGACACCCAGATTCTTAGCTGATGTAGCAGGTTTTATGGAGCATCCATCAAGGCTAAAACAGTATTCTAGGTTGTTCCGTGTGGAAGCTTTTGGTCCAATAATTAAACTAGAAACTTGCTAGTCATCTTGCTAGTCTTGCTAGTCATCCAAGTTTTAATATCGACTATACATTCTGTTAATTTGATGAAGTTCAAAAGTCTCGTTCGGCCTTGAAGAAATATACAGCTGAGTATCATCAGCATAACAATGAAAATTAACTCTATGTGTCTTAATAATTGCTTCCAGAGGTAGCATGTACAGGGTGAACAGTAAAGGCCATGCTGAACTTATGATTGATATGACACCTTTTCATTCACAGCAACAAACTGGAATAGGTCAGATAAATATGATTTGAACCATGTCAGTGCAGTTCCATGTATGCCCTCATAATTTTCATGCCTTTTTAACAGAATGATGTGGTCAGTAGTGTCAAAGGCTGCGAAAGGTTGAGTAAAACTAAAAGAGATGCAGCCATGATCAGCTGACAAGAGCAAGTCATTTGTCACTCTGACGAGAGCAGTCTCTGTACAATGATATGGTCTGAATCCTGACTGGAAATTCTCACAGATGCAGTTTCGTTCCAGAAAAGAATCTGTATATATGTGAAGATTTATTATTTGTAATTATTTTTGACAGTTCATCCTTATTTATACTTGAGAAAGATCTGAGTTGTTCCTTGGGCAAATAATGATGCGTTATCTGTTCCAATGGTGTTGCAGGCATTTGCATGTTTATGTTTTTTTCTCTGACTATATTTTTTTTATTAAAGAAATTCGCAAAATCATCACTGCTATGATATTGACAACTGTCAGAACCAGTTGATGCTTATTTTGAAGCAATGAAGATGATGAATGTAATGTTATAAAGAAATGAATGTAAATCCTTTAATTGTATATGGCTTTTTTACATTTTCATATAGTAGTGGGAGATCTGGGTAGCCCAGCTTTGCACTATAGAGGTTATGACGCATCGCCATGATATCGGCCATCTCATTTGTCACTGGTCTCTGACTGCTAATGTCACACTCTTAAGACAGGTAATGTGTAACGGGTGCTTTCAGATACAGGTTTGAAACACGTGGGATCCAAACAAACGTGTTTTAATACAAATAATCCACAAATGATACAAAACACCAAGGCATGAATAGGCAGGAACAAAGAAAACACAACCTTACGTTAACGACCGACCAGGGGCGCGTTTCAGAAAGGTGGTTAAGTGAAAACTCTGAGTATGTTAACCCTGAAATATGAAAAACTCTGAGTTTTCGGTTTTAGAAACGGAGATAACTCAAACCCAAGAACGCAGGGTAAGTCAAGCCAGTTTCTGAAAGAGAGTTAACCTATACTCTGAGTCAGTTACCGTGGTAACTTACTCTGTGAACCTAACTTGGTTGGGAGCAGGTTTTCTTCATTAAACCCGGAGTTTCTTTCGGTCTCCTCCCCTTTTTTCCGCCAATCATCCAATCACAGGTGGACAACATAACAAAAAACGTTGTACGAGTTGTACTTTAAGTAAAGACGTCTATTCTGTTAGGAAGGCACACTGAAGATACAACGCCATATGACATATTTAATGTTCTGTTTAAATATTTAATTCATTCTTTTGGTACATTCATTCATTACACATATTTCCGTCTTGCAGACTGTTTAAAAGTGAAAATGGCATGTCCTTTCATAGAGAATCCTTTAGATGAGGAGGCGGCATTAATTCGCAGAGAGTTACATTTACGCCGATAGAGGATTTTGCGTCCCCAAGTGGATTTTTTTTTGTCATATCCTGATGCATTTTTTTTATTTGAGTGGTACAGTTTACTACTCTAGTGGCGTAGATAGTAAGGCGTGTATTGCAGACATTCTTGATGCGGTTGACCCGAGTTCGAATCCTCCTTTAGCGGCGCTTTTTTTTTCCTCCCTATTCAAATGTCATATCATATTTATTTTCAATGAAAATTAAGGACATAATCGAAAGAAAGTACCGGGTGTGGTTAGGGTAGGTGTAGGGAAGGTAGACAATATGTTATTATTGTAAACTGTTTTATAATGTAGTACAATAATGAGGTGCAGATAATTGCCACTATCTGCAATAGGTAGTATAAATAGCAGAAAATCCTGCATCTACCTAAAAGTATTACAAATATTTAAATATATTTAAATATACATTTAAAGTAGTATAAATAGCATCTACCTTCTATTAACACTTAGTGTAAATAGCATTTTACACTGTAAAGTAGCAGTATTTTACACTGCAAACAGTATTTTACATTGCAAATAGCCTCTGCCTTTTATTCCCGGGTGCTGTTGCCAATGTGAATCGTAATATCTGCGCTCTGTTCATCATGGCTTTTTATAGTCGCGGTGCATGCGGTTAACTCAGAGTCAACCTACTTAGAGTTGATTGAACCAAGTAATTTCAGCTGTTCTGAAACCGAAAACTCTGAGTTTCCAGACTCAGAGTTGGTTGAAACACCTTGTGTGAGATAAAAATGACCTCAGAATATAGGAAAACCTGATACTTGCTAAATTGTGGGGACACTAAGCAAAGGACTTTACCAACTGGCCTTACATTTAATAATATTGATAATAAAATAATAATAAATATAATAAATCATGTTTAATGAAAATGAAAAGGTTTTTGAGATAGGTTTAGGTGTAGGCTAGAAAAATGAATAGAAAATAATATTGAGTATACAAACTATTTAGGCTTAGAAATAATGTTATGACCAGCAAGCCTCATGGCTCTGCTCCAAATCATAAAGAGCTGCCTACCTAGATAGCATTGTTAAGTGTCATCATAGGCAATTATATAAAGCAGTGTTGTGTTTGTAGATATAGCAATCATGCATTGAGATAAAAATGCAGAGATTTTAAATGAGCTTATGTATTTTGTGCTTAGAAGAGTATTGTGCCATTAGCTTAGCAACATGTCCCATTCGAAAATTAAACATGGTTTTACAGTTAAAAAAAAAAAACATGATTACTCTAGTTAAACCATGGTAACCACAAATTAACCATGGTTTTGCTACAGTAACTATAGTTCAGCCATGGTATTTGTGGGTCATTCTTCAATTGGGGTGGCAAGTGGTGTCCCTCTACTTTAAAACAGTTTAAATAAACTTTAAATAACAATAAATCATAAAATGTTTACATGTTTGTATTCTGTAGGGTAAACACAATTTGTGCACTGTTAATAGTTTTCTTTTAGAATACATATTTAATTGAGTTTAACAATATAACATTTTTAACACAAATAAAGTGGTTATATTGTGAATATAGATTTTATTTAACATGTACAATTTTATTAAATTGTTTTAAAAAATACATATCTTTTGTTATATCTAAAACAAAAGTGGTGTCCCCCAAATTCATGTCTATGGTGTTACAACAATGGATGTAGCCCCTTTAAGAAAAGGGAGAAATCTATTTGGGCTACTTCCTGTGTGTAAAGGTCATTGCAGGTGCTGATTGATCTGAGAGGTGCATGGCCAGTACATTCTTTCTGACAATTTCATGTGTCGCACTTTATTAGTGTCTTTGGTGTTATGTTGATAACTTGCAGATCTGACATACTTTAATCAAAATTTTGATAAATACAGTACACAGTACATTTTTACAAATTCTGCCTCTCATTTGCCACCCCAGTTGAAGAATGACACACTTGTACTTAAACTGGTTATAGAAGTGGTAATCAATGCGCCAAGAAACCATGGTTACTACACATTTACTATAATGAAACCATGGTTAATTTTTATAGGGGTTGCTATGGAAAGTCTAATCCATCACAGTGAGTATCGGGTCTTGTACTTTCTGTGAGGAGATCGATTTGTGTTTAATGTAACCATTAGAGGAGTTGCTGTTTATGTAGGCTTTACAAAATCAATCACTTATAAGGTTCCATTTCAGTTCAAGGTATATGTCTGTCTTTGTGTGTGTGTGTGTGTGTGTGTGTGTGTGTGTGTGTGTGTGAAAAAAACATGTGTATGTGGAAGAGGAGGTGGATTATGAAGGCCTTGATTTTGGCGTATTCCCATCACATGCATCATTAGGTAGAGTGGGATTCCTGTCTTCAACAGTCATTTTGAATGAACAGTTTGAAGAATTTCACATCTCCTCACAAGAGCAGATACAATTACTTACTCAAACCCCCAGAGGATCATCTTATTCTGTGTGTTGTGTTTGAGGGGGAGGAGTTGTAGGGGTGTGTGGAATTGCATAGCAGAATGAGGAAAAAAAGGAGAAATGAGGCCAGCAAATACAGAATGGCAGATGATCCACTTTGACATTTAAAGTAATGTGCCCTAGGTCTGTGGGACATGTATGATCATGGTGGTGAAAGATAGCTTCAAGGGCATGATACAGAACAAGCCACTGGGAGTCTTTTCTAATGATTCTTATCACTTCACCACCAGTGCCCTATTGGTCATATGTTCAAGAAAGGCCTGCACATTATTAGTCAGGTATTGAAATAAAGAAAAATGGTGGACCTAAAAACGCAAACGCTTAGGAGAACATTCATATGGTTATAGTTGACAGGCCTACTCAAAAACAGGTTTAGTTGTAGTCTAAGGAGAAGAAGGCAAGCAGAGGCATCCAACATAATTTATTTGTGGGGTTTGAGTTTGTTCAGAGTGTGTCCTAATAGGTCCAGAACAACTGTTATGCAGCTGACTCTTATTTTAGAAGAGCAAGTCTGGGATTTAACACAGCTCTTCTATGTATAAAGGAATTTGATACTTGCATTGAGCTGTAGTGCAGAACGTGTTGGAATATACACAGAGAGAGTCCTGAGGGGTTCAGATAAGCAGTGTAGTTTGCTGAGTTCCGGAGACCAAAAAGACAGCTAATAAAACTTCAGCTGACTTTGCAGAAGTAAACTTCAGCAAAAGCTGAGGTAAACTCCACCACAGAGTCTGTCCCAAAGAATTGAGCCAGAAGCTGTCCCCACACCGATGGTGGAGGGGTACCAGGGCCCTGGAGGATGAGCCAATGATCTGTGAGAAAACGTTACATATGTAACCTTGGTTTCCTGAGAAGGGGAACAAGATGCTGTGTCTGGACCTGGAACGCCCCGACCGGACTTGGCACTGGGCTCTGGACTGGACTCTGGAACACCCGGACTGGATTGGCACTGGGCTCTGGAACACCCTAACTGGACTTGGCACTGGGCTCTGGAACACCCGGACTGGACTTGGCACTGGGCTCTGGCTGACTAGGAGGAAGTTCTCTAATGTGCCCAAACAATAGAGAGAACTCCTCCACAAAGGCAGCATAGGACCTGCAACAGGGGGCTTCAGCCATCCAGAGGGCCATTGCCCAGGTAAGAGCCTTGCCCGTGAGGAGGAGGATGGTGTAAGCCAGCTTTTGAGTGTCTGTAGGAAACCCCCAGGGCTGGAGCTCAAAGACCCGGGAGCACTCGGCCAGAAAAGCCTGACACGTGCGCGGATCGCCGTTGAAGGGCTTTGGCATTCTCTCTTTTTGCGTTTCTGGGTTCGTCTTCGGCTACAGCCTTATGTCAGGATTCGGGCTAACGGGGACTAGAACTCAGGTTGGTGGTGCAGAGAACGAACGCTATAACGCCATGCCACCGAAGGGGAGATCGCGGGTATTTATTAAACAACTCAAAAACAAACGGAACTTGATTACAGAAATTCTAAATGGAAGTAGTAAATAAAACTAAATAAAACCACAGGGAATGATCCCAGAAAAGAAAACCAGAAATTAAACAAAATGATGGGCAAACAGAGTAAAGACTGTGTTTGAATACAAGCGACTGAACACAGCAAGGACAAGGCATGACACGGCACGGCTAGACTAGACAAGGATCTAAATAAGAGTAGTCTTAAAACATACAGAATGGAAACAAGCAAACAAGAAACCTGCCCTCGGGAAAACAAACACACCATTGAGACTACAGAGCACATAGCAAAGTTGAGCAGCTCTGTAACTCACAGTAGCATCAATCTATACACTGAAATAAGGTTTTGTAAGATGAGAGAGGATCTTCTACATGCAAATAGAGGTTTTCTTTGCTTCAATTAGGTAATCAAAAACAATGTCAAGACGCACTATTAAAAGATTTCTTCATTTTTATAAGGTCAAATTTACAGTTAAATTAATTCATTAACAATGTCTGAGGGTCCCTTTCAGGAACTCGAGCTCCGTCGGAAAACGCTATGGGAATGCCATCAGCTTATATGCGCTCTGAAACACCTGTCGCACAATCAATTACGGGGCGCTTATGTCACAGGCGGGGTGACGTCACGACCAGGAAGCTATAAAAGCACGTGCTTTAGTGCACGCCCCCAGCTTTGTTCATTCAGCGAAGCGCTCTGTGTCATTTGTCTGTCCTGTGTCTCTTGTTTAGCTTTGTAGAAGTTGTCTTGCGTGATTTTGTCTCTGTTATTTAGAAAAATCATGCCAAAAGCAAAAAACAAGAGTAATAAGGGGGATAGAGAGCAACATTTCAGGAGCGAGATAGGGACGAGCCTGTCTCAACTCCCTCCACCAAATCTATTTGTGAGGAGCGAGATAGCGGGACCAGCACCGCGGGGAACACTTGTGAGGGCTCCCCCCTCAAACAGAGCCCTCCGGGAGCAAAGCGTACGCAGTGGCATGCGTTCACAATGCACACAGCCAGCTGCCTCAAGAGCTGACTGAGCGTGCTCTGCTCCCAAACAAACAACACACAGACTGTGTGTATCCCCACCCGTTATATAACGCGGGCAGGGAGGAACACACAGTCTGTGTGTTGTTTGTTTCCAGGTCCTGGGACAAGCCATACTCAGCGTGTATATTTAGTCCAGCCACCTCTATGTATGCTAATGTGGCTGGACTAAACGAGTATGGCTACAAGTCGATGCCTCGGGTGGAACAGGCGCTTGCCAACTACCTGTCCTCTGACGACGCATCATCTGTGAAGGCTCCGTCCCTGCCCTCTAAGCCTCTACGAACCACATCTGAGCTTTTGGGCAGGGCGTACATGGCGGCAGGTCAGGCTGGTGCCTCTTTACACACTATGGGTGTGCTTCAAGCGTACCAGGCTGACCTGCTTAAAGACCTGGACGAGAGCGCAGCCCTTACATCTGAGGATGTGGAGGAGCTGAGGAGGGCCACTGACCTCTCCTTGCGTGCCACCAAGGAGATGGCAGCCATGATGGCCGTAGAGAGGCATCTGTGATTGACCCTGTCCGATATCAAGGGGAAGGACAGGGTCTTCCTTCTGGACGCCCAGCTAGTGCCTTCTGGCCTGTTTGGCGACACTGTCGTCAACAGGTTCCAGGAGGCCCGTAAACAAACGGAGGCGTTTCAGCGGTTCCTCCCTTGCCGCTCTCTGTCCTCCGGGGCTGTTAGGCGGGAACAGCCCCAGCCATGTACTAGCTCCTCACACCGGGAGGCCCAGAGGCAGAGCGTCGCGTCCCGTTCCCCCCCCCCCATTAGGGTGCGGGTGACGCGGGGTTCAGCGTCGAAGCCCGGAAAATCAAGGCAGGATCTGCGGACCGTCTTGATTTCCAAGCGGGCTTCAAAGAAGCGGTCCTGACTATATAACGCCTCAGTCAGGACCCCAGGGGGCAGCCCCATCTGGGGGCCCTCTGGAGGCTCAACTGTTAACCCTGCCACCGCTGGTGTTTCAGGGTACAGAAGCCTCAAGCATGGGCGCTCGGCCTTGCCTGCCAAAACTAGCAGGCATAACAGAGGCACCGTTTCTACGGAGACCAGATCGGGAGTTTCCCTTTCAGGGCACCGGTCGAAGCAATATAAACACACTAGAGGCCAGTCTCGAGAGGCTGGTACCGCTAAAGAACTATCTGGCAGCCTGGAAAGCACTGCCAAATGTGTCCAAATGGGTCCTGAGTAATGTAGAACTTGGATACAAGATCCAATTCAGTCGCAGACCGCCTACTTTCGGCGGCATGCACCCTACTGTGGTGGGTTCATCTCAGGCTCTAGTTATGGAACAAGAAGTAAAGACTCTCCTAATGAAGGGGGCCATCGAGATAGTTCCTCCTCAACTCAGGGAGTCAGGGCATTACAGTCACTACTTCATTGTTCCCAAGAAAGATGGGGGGATGCGTCCTAT
>JAZGTK010009020.1:0-17666 GCA_036877625.1 Ambastaia sidthimunki | reverse complement strand
ACCTAATTGTATGGTTATAAGAATGTTAATCAAACATCTGTAACATTTTTAAAACGCTCCACTAACTACTTAAGAATAATGCTTTTGATATATGATATATAACATTGGGTTCTACTAACGTTACATAAGGTTCTACTAACGTTACTGCAGGAACATTTTGATAACTTAGCCAACGAGAATGTTAGCCATTGTTCCCCGTTAGCTGGGATCCTCCTTTGTGGCTTTAGTTTAGTGGCTTTTAAGGTGGTACTAACATTTCTTTATGAGTTTGTTTATCTGTGTTAGTGTTTTCCTGACCCTGGGTCGCTCAAGACGGCTTCCTCTAAACTTAATGTTCCCTGTCAACACGTCCATAGTGTGATGAGTTATCTTTGGAAGCCGTAGACCTCGACATTTGATCCAAGTGTCACACCTCCTCCATAACAACCAGACCGGGGGCCCTAGACCAAAACCTGGACTATTCTTAGACCCGAAGTCACTGACAGACTCTTGGGTTTAACATCTTGTAGTGTTTTCACAAACCATAAAACATTCTGACATTAGTTGATGTGATTTCAATTCCAGATGATTCATTGGGGGTTTATACAGCGTTTAATAACCATGGATGGAGTAACTCGGCACTGTTTGTTTTGCTAGCAGCGTAGCTAGCGTGACCTTACGCCGACCTGCTGTGGCTCTGCAGGACTGTACCAGCATGAGTGTGACATATGAGACGATGTGGAGGATATATAACAGAATGTATTCTTTCCCCTGCAGTCAGCTAGACTAGTCTTACAGTTCGAGTACAACCACTGAGTAAAAAGCTAGTACAACTACTGAGTAAAATATTATTATATATTTTGAAGCAACTGGAATTACAGTCAGATGGAAATATCCTGTATGTTTACAGTGTTACAGTGCTTAAGAAAATGCAAATGTCTAATTGTTTTATTCTCTCATCCAACTCAAATTTTTATGTTTGTTGTTTTTTTATTTATAACAGAAACAGAAAGGAAAGGAAAGTCATTAATCAGGATGAGCATAAAACATATTCCTGGCTTTTTGTTTTGAAGGATGACCTTAAAACTTTAAGGATTGAACACTCCGATAGTGTCTTAAGTCACTTCTGGCTTCTGAGTCACTTGTGCCCTCTCATCTGATTGGATTAGACACATCGTCTATGTAATGCCTTCACCACAGAGTTTCAGCAAGCGATGCTATGCCGGGAATTTGAACGCTTGACAGAGACTCCAAAGAAATGTCGGAGTCAAGGCAAGCGACCTGCGACGGTGGCCTTCCCCGGTTCCTGATTGGCTATGAGGATGATGAGAGCCGAGAATTAGAAGATCCAGACATGAGAAACATCTCGAGGAGTTACGGTGTGGAGGACGAGGACCAGGTATGAAGTATCTCTGGGATTTCTGTGGTTGTCTTGAGGGCATTTGAATAAGACGATAACAATGCAGCTTACGTTCTTAAAGGGATAGTTCAACTCTCAAATAAAAATGATGTCATTTCGTGTTGTACAGACTGTATGAAACGTGTAAGAATGTTAATTGCTTGTTTAAGTTCTTATTTGTCTCATCTGTCATGTAATAGATTTATAACAGACTAACTTAGGCACACATACACTGCGGATATTTACATATGACTTTGATAACAGTACTTTGATAACTCAGCCATTGTTAAAGTTAAAAGATGTCAAGTGACATTAAATGTTCTGTGGCTAAGTTCACAGACCTGAATTCACCTGCGTTAGCAGCGCAAATGTTGTGGGTTCGATTTATTTAAACGCTTAAAGAAAAGCTTCTTCCAAACGCAAAAATATATGAAAATGGCTAAAAGGCTTCCGTGTAGCTTCACTGTTACAACGCATTTCCCATCATGCTCTCTGCTCTCAGCCGACAGAGCGACAGATTTTGGTGGGAATCTGCTCTATGATGAAGAAATCGAAATCAAAACCGATGACCGAAATCCTGGAGAGACTCTGTAAGTTTGAGTACATCACCGTGGTCATTTTTCCGGAGGAGGTTATTCTCGGTGAACCGGTGGAGAAGTGGCCGTTGTGTGACTGCCTCATTTCTTTCCATTCCAAAGGTATCCGGAGTTTCACACGCAGACAGCTTTGAGTTTGGATGTGCTGTATTGTGTCTGTATTATGTGGAATAAGCTGCTTTCCGGTCATTTAGGAATTCCTGTGTTTCACGAGGTGAATACACAGGAATGCCACCAGTGATAAAATTGTAAATCTGGTTTATCACTAGTAATTTTTTGAACAAATTCCCAGAATGACTTGAAAGCAGCATTAACAAATACTTTTTTTACACATTGTTAAATAATGGAAATGTATCGATTTTGAATTTTATTTTGTCAATTTGAAGGATTTCCCCTTGACAAAGCAGTGAGTTACGCCAAACTGAGAAACCCTCTCCTCATCAATGACCTCAACATGCAGTATTTCATTCAGGACAGGTAATGTTATTTCAACGTTTCTTCAAAATAATCGCGCTAAGCAAACCCTGTTTGAGGTTCACGTCGGGAATGTGTGTTGACGGTTGCAGGAGGGAAGTCTACAGGATTCTCCAGGAAGAAGGAATTGACCTTCCGCGCTATGCAGTGTTGAACCGGGACCCTGACAGACCAGAGGGTAAAGGTCATCCGTTCGGTTCTGTTGTGATGCATTCGTTGCATGAGGGAACTGTAGACGGAGTTGCAATAGTTTGTTCCTGTTTTGTGTTGCTCAAAAATGGCTGTGATTAGCAAAAACTTATCTGGAAGTTCCTCAAAGTGTGTGTGAGTTATATATTCTGTCTAAATTCATGACTAATTCACTAAACACTCAGTATCTCACAAATCAGTGTTTTTCAATAGCCAACCTGCAAATGCTGAAAAATGCACTTTAAACATTTACAGTTAGTCTTTGCAAAGCAAACATGCCTCTTTTAATGCAAATTAAGCTTATTATAAGTTAGGAATTATTGTGATTTTTATGTGGCATTCCAATTGGATTCTGTGCCGAATTTTTAGCTATGTGTCTTCCGTTACCTGATTTGCATATTTACACAGAGCGCATGAGAATAAACAATGTCATTTAAAGACACGATGCATTGTTTTGATATTCTCAAATGTGACTTTGTTGTTCCCGTTGGTCATCAGAGTGTAACTTGGTAGAGAGTGAGGACCATGTGGAAGTAAATGGGGAAATATTTCATAAACCCTTCGTGGAGAAGCCTGTCTGTGCAGAAGACCACAACGTCTACATCTACTATCCAACCTCGGCTGGTGGAGGCAGCCAACGTCTCTTTAGAAAGGTAGAGCACTAACACTCAACAGAGCCAATTCTGGGCCATAAATTCTGAATATTGCAATTATTGTGAGGCCCTTCTGAAGCTGTGAGTTTGTAGCTAGTTTTGTTCACAGTGTGTGTGACTTGTATCTTCTGTCTTGTAGATTGGCAGTCGGAGTAGCGTGTATTCTCCCGAAAGCACCGTTCGTAAGACCGGATCGTACATCTACGAGGAATTCATGCCCACAGATGGAACAGATGTAAAGGTGCGTGTGTGTGTTTTTATGTGAGCGTCTTGAATTTTAGACGGTGCTTAATCCTGATTGGCTGTCGCAGGTTTACACGGTAGGACCCGATTATGCCCACGCTGAGGCTCGTAAGTCTCCGGCTCTGGACGGGAAGGTGGAAAGAGACAGTGAGGGAAAAGAGATTCGCTATCCTGTGATGCTCACCGCGATGGAGAAACTCGTGGCCAGAAAGGTGTGCCTCGCTTTTAAGGTAAGAAGAACGTGGAAGAGATGTTCAGTAGCTTCAAGGGCTTCGTGTACCTAAAGTGAAATCAAAGAACGAATAGGTGTGATGTCATTGTTCTAATCTTTCCAGCAAACCGTCTGTGGTTTTGACCTTCTCAGAGCGAACGGTCATTCTTTCGTCTGTGACGTCAATGGCTTCAGCTTCGTAAAGAACTCCATGAAGTACTATGACGATTGTGCCAAAGTTTTGGGGTAGGTGAGGCAACTGTTGTGTTTTACCTCAACTACACGTTTCTTTATTAAGAAGGCCCTTAACATCGTAAAGTTGAAGAATTGAAAGTCCGTAAAGATTTGAACTTCCTGAAATATCGATTTATTTCCCCCAGGAACATGGTGATGCGAGAACTGGCCCCTCAGTTCCACATTCCCTGGTCTATCCCCATGGAAGCAGAGGACATCCCCATAGTACCGACTACCTCAGGAACCATGTGGGTGTCCTTCTGTATACAGTCTTTATTCACTTTATACTATACTGTATACAGTTTCCTTACATATTAGTAACCCAGTTAACAGGGAATGTTCTCAGAATGTTTGCTGAAGTTTCCTCAAAGTTATCACAAAAATGTTCTTTCAGTCACATTAGAAGAATGTTTTTTAACATTTCACATCATATCAAAAATAGTTGATAGTGGAATGTTTGAAAAACAAGCAATAACATTAATGTCTAAAATATCAAAATAACATTTTAAAC
This sequence comes from Ambastaia sidthimunki, assembly GCA_036877625.1. Lineage (NCBI taxonomy): Eukaryota > Metazoa > Chordata > Actinopteri > Cypriniformes > Botiidae > Ambastaia > Ambastaia sidthimunki. The sequence goes on along the minus strand of JAZGTK010009020.1, from coordinate 13,177 downwards.
GTTTTTGTAACTTAATGGAAATGTTAGGGAAATGTTTTTATAGCCTATAATTGTTAGCTAGCGTCATATTTTTGTCCAAAGGATGGAACTCCGTTGCGTTATTGCTGTAATTCGCCATGGCGACCGCACACCCAAACAGAAGATGAAGATGGAGGTTCGAAACGCTTTGTAAGTTCAGGTTCCTTTAGCGTTTGCTTGACTTTTATGTCAGCATTAGTTTGTTGCCTTCTGAGTGTAACAGGTTCTGTTTTTTTCAGGTTTTTTGATCTGTTTGAAAAATATGGAGGTTATAAGACCGGCAAACTCAAACTGAAGAAACCAAAACAACTCCAGGTGGGTTTAACTTGAAGGTCAAGAGATGCTAGCTGTAGCAGAGCAACAGTTAGCGCTAGAACTTCTGTCAGTTTAGGACTCTGGACTGATTCTGTTTCGTGATTCAGTCGCCATGGTAACTAAATACTTTCGTTGGCGTGGCAGGAAGTTCTGGATATTGCCCGTCAGCTGTTGGCCGAACTCGTCCAGCACAACGACTGCGAGATTGAGGAGAAGAAATCCAAACTTGAGCAGCTGAAGACCGTTCTCGAGATGTGAGTAAGCTGGACAGAATTAAACCACCGCGCAGCCCAAACTTACGTTTCATCCCATGAGTTCACCGACATCCATCGTCATCCACTCACAGACCATCATCATCCCAGCTAACAAGATACGTTGTCAGAACTTTGCCTAGCGTTCTTTAAAAGTTCACTCTTTAAAAGTTATCAAAAAGTTCTTGAATTAACATTAGTGCAACCTTTTTTAATGTTAAATTTTATGTACATTAAATTTGTTCTTAAGTAGTTGCTCATAACCAAGCAATAATGTTAATACAGCATCTAAAAATTGGACATTTTGAAAGTTTTTAATGTTTTGTATTAATGGAAACTAATGGAAATGTTGTTAGCTGGGATCTCTGCATTTGTTTATAAAATGTATGAAATTATTTGTGTGTAAAATTGCTGTTTTCATGTTACTTTCTGGTTTAATTTCTATTAGTCCATTCATAGTATGTTTATCCTCTGGTTAAAGTATTTATTCAATTTAACTAGTTTCTACTTGGCCAACAACCAAAAAATAGAGGGAATATTAGTCATCGGTAGCCAACAGTTAATCTGCTACTTTTCATATTCGTGTTTTCATCAGACTTGCTTTTGTGAACTTGATGTTGACTTTAGCATGAATGTTTAAACCACATCTCTGGTGTTACATCAGAGGCAAGACTCAGTTCTCATGTAGAGAAATTTGCTATTTCATGAACAGCTAACTATGTAATTGACTGCCTAGAAGACTTTGTTTCTTAATGTCAACTTTTCTGTCTCTCTCTCTCTGTGTCTTTCTTTGTGTCTCGGCCGGTCTCTCAAAAGGGAATCCAGTCTGAATGATAACCAGTGCGCACTCTTATGTCCTCTGTGTCTTTTAAAATGCAGGCAAAGTGGATAATAACCCTCATTAACCCGAGATCTTGACGAAATTACTGACACTTTAATAGGGGCCCTAAAATTGGCCATATACCGTAATGGGTTCCGTTGCATGTCATTTTGAAAGTGTTTCTAATCTCTCACGATTCTGCCATGACTCTCTGTAAACATCTCACCGGGTTCATATGAGGCACCTAATCAACACATTATCAGTTGTTCAGAGGTTTAGAAAAGCTTTGGTTTGGGTTGATGACACAATGCAGTAGAACGAATAGTGAATTCACTCTAGAGTCGGTCCAGGTCAAGACCAATTCTAGATCAGGTTTAGACGAGGGGTAGACCAGATGTTCTCTGGCTTTTAGACCATCACCCATTTTTTTTAGGTTTCAAAATTCGAACATTTGGGAAAAAATTGAATTTGTATTTTTCTTCCTTCTTTGAATATTAATTGTGTATTTCTTTACCAGCATTAACTAGTACTAGTTTTATTTTTTATGGTTAAAGGGATGATTTACCCCAACATTTTAATTCTTCCATTTTCTCACCAACAAGTCATTCCAAACCTTGACTTGAGAAGATATTTTGAAGTATGTTGGTAACCAAACCACAGTGGCACCCATTGACTTCCATTGTGTTTCTCAAAATATCTTCTTTTGTGTTCCACAGAAGAAAAAAAGTCAGATTTGGTTTGTAAATAACTGAAAAAATGTATTGTTGGGTGAACTATCCCTTGAACTGTATTCATTGTCATTTCAAATTCAAAGTACTCTCTCATTGGTCAAAAACATGCAGAATTCCTATTGGCTGCTGTATTGTGCAACCTCAAAACGTGACACGGTCACGTTTTATCCCACCTAAAGCCATGTTGTTCCCCTCGAGACAGCCCTGGTATGCCACACATTAACCCCTGCCAGCTTGGGAAGGTCATGCGGACACATGTTTCCAGAAACATGGTGGCACCTGCTAGCAGTTTGAGGCTAGTGTTGTCTGAAGTGTGTGGTCTGCGTTTCTCACCGGGAGAATGTTTATTAAGAGGGGGTGTGGCTTGTCTGTGTCCCGCCCTGTTTTCCAGGTATGGCCATTTCTCAGGGATCAACAGAAAAGTACAACTAACTTATCTTCCAAACGGGCAGCTGAAAGCGTCCAGCGGGGAAGAAGGTATTTAGGTTTAGAAATAAATATAACGTATTGATTTTACATCGTTTTTGAAGTAGATACATGCTAAATATTTTGGTGTTGGTTTAATTCAGTAAGTCAGTTTGATAAAAAACATTTGCAAGTGTATACATTGAAGTATATACATGTATATATCTGTGTACATATATCTGTATGATATTATCATGATAACAGTTGAACTTTTAGCTGAATAAATAACAATTCTATCCCTCAAATGTATCTTTAAGTTTATTTCTAGGTTTCTCTTGTTTGGCTAATAATTTATGTTCAAAACACCAGTGCAGGGAGGCAGCGAGAGAGAGAGAGAGAGTTTGTAACATTGTTGCACCATTAAATGGATGCAATAGTGCCACCTACTGTATTGGAGTGTCAACAGATATTGGCGCCGAATTATTCACAATATTATCATATGCGTAGAATTATCACAATATCCATAATTACAGTTATTGATATCACAGTTACTGTCAATACCGGTATATTGTGAAACCTCTTTACAGTATATAGTATATGGTCTTATATACATTGTTGGCTAGATGAATACATTTAGAAATATGATATGATACATTATTGTTTTGTATCAATCTCTGACTCTTACGCTCTGTGTTAGACTCTCAGAGGGAGGGCCCGTCTCTTCTGCTGGTGTTGAAGTGGGGAGGAGAGCTGACCCCGGCTGGCAGGGTTCAGGCTGAGGAGCTGGGGCGAGCTTTCCGTTGCATGTACCCCGGTGGACAAGGTAATAATCCCATATCTGCACCAGACGTACTTACAGAAAGAAGTTAGCCACCATATTTATAACCACATGCATACAGTGGCCTCAAAAAAAGTATTTGGACACAAAAAATTGGTTCGTATAAACACTGCGTCAAACCGAGCAGCATTTATTTTAAAGAAAAATCAACCAAAACATCAACCAAAAAACAGTTTTGAAATAATTAAACAATAGATATATTGTTTAAAATGAAGACAAAAGACATTTTTACGTGTTCTTGTACTCTGAGGCTACTGTACAGTGTGTTTTATACTGTAACTAGGTAGGTAATACGTTAAATAAATCTTATGTTACTAACCAGCTATTTGCAGAAACTTGAGGTTTTGGACAAATGTCAATATCAGAATGGAAGCTCTATTCTCCCTCTACACACTCATGGTCTCAAACTCTATACCAGCGGTGTCAAGCTCAGAGCTTGGAGGACCAGTGTCCTGCAGGGTTTATCTTCAGACAGCTCCACCTGCCTGGACGTTCCTCATAACCCTGAAGGCCCTGGTTGGCCTGATCAGATGTTTAATGAGGGTTGAAGTTAAACTCTGGTCCTCCAGGAGCTGAGTTTGACACCGCTGCTCTATAGCTTTCAAGATATTGTTTGGTCTTCAAGAGTGCTTGTTTTAAGCAAGTTTCTACAGGAATCCTGTTTATCCTGCCCGTTTAGTGTACTTGGCTTGTTACAGCGTGTAGAAGAGGAATTAATACCTGCTTTATACCAAACAATGCATAAAGTACTTCTTAGCCATGTTATGAAATCTCTCTGGAATACATTTTCATCCGACTATTTTTCCCTTAGCCTCAAAGGCAGGGTAGGCTGTTTTTTAACATTTTTTTGTTTTGCTGTTTGAAAGTCTTTTTACATCCTGATAACAATCAGTAAGTGGTCAAATATAAATTTTATGCATATGTCTTCTGAGGAAGACGTAGAACCATAAAATGTTCATCCAATCGTTGCATTCGGTCCGAATGCGATGATTGGATGTCCTGCTTGCCCGTCAAACTTTGTATGCGTTTATGTGTTCGAGGAGCCGTGGCTTTGGAGAGCGCTCTGAGGGAAAGGTAGGATCTTATTCCGATTGCTAGCCTCTTCAAAATTGCCTACGCTGGTCCTAAATCCTGGTCCATATTCATTCGCTGGACCTAACTGGGAGAGTTCCCAGAGAGTCACAGTACAAGGCCAAACTATTTTTGCGGAGTCACTGTCAGCTGTTTCACAGAGCTGTCTTGCACTGCTGGTTAATGTGCTATTCTTTTGCCCTGAATTGTTAACCAGACAGCTGCAGGTCCATTGGCTGCGAGTCCCCGGTTGACTGTGGTAAGAAGAGATTTTGGATGTGTGCGTGGTCTTGGGTTATTGCATCCTCTGCCTCGTTCATCATTTTAATACCCTAACAATCATCTCATTAAACTAATTCCATCAGCGGGACGTCGGTGGAACATTCCGTGCTTCATCTTTCCGTGATTGATTGTGTAGAAAATTCCATGATATGGACATTGGTCGAACTAAAGCGTGTCAGTTGTGTTAATACAGTAGTTAGTTAGTTAGGCCTTTATTACACTGATATTTTCGTTCAAAGTATAATACATATATTCTGTCTGTCTACCTGTTTGTTTGTATCAATATCTGTCTGTCTGTCTGTATCTGTATTTGTCTGTCTGTCTACCCTGTCTACATCTGTTTAGTCTCTCAAATTGTGCACACACCAATGGTAAGAGCTGGCTAAAATAACAAATCTGATTGGCTGGCAGCAAGTGTGAGTTTTACGTCTATTCATATAAACATTCTGGAGTAGATCTGAGCTGTTTGCTGCTTAATATAGTACAAATCTTGTGTGATCTCATCACAGATATGCTACAGAAACATCTAAACTCATATTGACAGATGCTTTCAGTGGTGTGAATGCTTTGAAAAGCATGAATTTTGATGGTTTTGTGGATGTCTGTAGGTTATTTACATGGTTTCCACAACAAGGTTCCATAAATGACATTGGCCTCAGGACATCCATCCGATGCGCCTTGTTCTTCGGAAGGTTCCTGTAGTAAGTTCTTGTTCTCTGTGGGTCTGCAGGAGACTATGCAGGATTCCCTGGTTGTGGTCTTCTCCGTTTACACAGCACTTACCGACACGACCTCAAGATTTACGCTTCTGACGAGGGTCGAGTGCAGATGACTGCGGCGGCATTCGCAAAGGTTTGTTTGGGTTTCGTCTACAGGGTTTGTTGATGTGGCAATGCTTCTAGATGGAGTTTATTAAAATTTGTTGACAGAAGTCATAAAGGTTTGGAATGACATTATTTGGTGAACTGTCCCTTAAAGGTGAAGCGTGTCATTTCTGTGTGTTAAGGGTCTGTTAGCGCTGGAAGGAGAGCTGACCCCAATCCTCGTACAGATGGTGAAGAGTGCTAACATGAATGGACTGCTGGATAGCGACAGCGATTCTCTCACCGACTGCCAGCAGAGGGTCAAAGCTCGACTGCATGAGATCATGCAGAAGAACAGAGACTTCACTGAGGAAGACTACCAGAAGGTGATGCAACTTCCTTATCAGAAATGGCTAACTTAGCAACTAAGTTGGCCATAATGGACAACTTAGCCATAAGTTAGCCATAATTAGCCAAATGGACAACTGTAGCACCTTAGCATCGCAAAGGTTGTGGGTTCAAAATTCCAGGGAACACACTGGGAAAAATTTACAATGCATTCATGTAGTTGTCTCTGAATAGCTAACTTCCTCTTAATTGTGTACTGTATCTTTAAGCTGGCTCCAACTGGCAGCCCGTCTCTGGTGAACTCCATGGGGGTGATTAGTAATCCAGTTCAGACCTGTGACCAGGTTCATGCCCTGATTCAAAGCCTCACTTCTCAGATCTGCAAAAGGCTGGAAGACCCAAAATCTGCAAGTTAGTGCTTTTCTTTACGCTTACAGTAATCTTGGATTACTTTGTGTTTGCTGAACCGAATCTCTAATCCTAATTATTAAACTTTGGAGTGTGTGCGTGCTGTTACTTTGCAACTAGACCATTTGCCTGGCAGACAAATAAAACTCCCATAGACTTGCAGGACCCATGTTGTATGGAAAAACGTTTTAAAACGTTGTTATAATCTGTAATGCAAATGAAACAGACCTGCAGCTGTATCACAGCGAGACTCTGGAGCTGATGCTTCAGCGATGGTCCAAACTGGAGCGAGACTTCCGCATGAAAAACGGGCGCTACGACATCAGTAAGATCCCGGACATCTACGACTGTGTGAAATACGACACCCAGCATAACGGCTCTCTGGGACTGGAGGACACGCTGGAGCTCTTCCGGCTGTCCAGAGCTCTCGCTGACATCATCATCCCTCAGGTACAGGAAACGTTCAACGTCGCTGAACGTTTCTAGAATCTCTTCCAAGCTTCCAAGCATGATTAACTAAAACTACGAGATTGGGGTTTCTGTGGAAAAAAGGGGCGTGTCTCAATTACTAGGCATTTGCAAACCGTGTTTTAAAACTAGAATAACTATTCTTTTTACCTGCATACACACTCTTTGCTGGTTCAGGAGTATGGAATCACCAAAGCAGAGAAGCTGGACATCGCTAGTGCATACTGCCTGCCTCTGGTGAAGAAGATCCAGCTGGATCTTCAAAGGACCCATGAAGATGAAGCCGTCAACAAGCTTCACCCACTGTGAGTCTCTGCTGGAGCAGAACCCCAAACATTTTCATACGGTTTGAAACGTATTGTAAGACCTCAGATCGTTGAAGATCTCCAGAACCTCTGTGAGTGATCAGAATGTGTCTTTCATCCCCTCTGGTGGTTCAGGTATTCGCGGGGAGTGATGTCACCGGGCCGGCACGTTCGGACCCGTCTGTATTTCACCAGCGAGAGCCACGTGCATTCCCTGCTCAGCATCTTTCGTTACGGAGGGCTGCTGGACGTGAGCGTTCCACCATCAGATGTTAGATGATAACGTTCTCCGCAGGTTCCTGCTTGTTTAACCCCGTCTACGTCTGTTTTTAGGATCTGAAAGATGAACAGTGGAAGCAGGCGATGGACTACCTCAGTGCCGTGACTGAACTCAACTATATGACACAGATTGTTATCATGCTTTATGAGGACAATAACAAGGTATGAAATGTGTCCATCCAGCCCCAACTGAACACAACTGTCTGAAATAAACAAAATTCTGTTATTGAGCAAGTAAATAACAGATCAGCGTTCAAAATGGCCTCCATACCGCAACCGTAAGTTTATAATAATGATTTATAATTTAAGCTGTCTGGTCCGATTTCCTGGGAAATGCCAGTTTTACTTCAACATGCATAAAGAAAAGTATGTAAGGTAACCTGCAATTTCATGTTTCGAACAGAGATGGCGGTAGAGAGGCGAAAGTTAGATTCATTTGCAACTAAGGCTGCCCAAAAGTGTTTGGTAACATGCCTATAACAACTGTTGTCGATTTATCTGTAGGACCCCTCATCAGAGGAACGCTTTCACGTGGAGTTGCACTTCAGTCCAGGGGTGAAGGGGTGCAAGGACGAAGATAACGCCCCAATGGGGTTTGGGTTCCGCCCAGCCTCCTCAGAGGTAAGTGTGTCTTCTGTTTATCGCTAATAAATGTGATTTTTTTTTCTTCCCCGAGGAATGTTAAATTCAGTTTATTTAGGACCACGTTCCTCTGCTGAAACCTGGAATTATATACAACTTAGAAATATTGCCTGCTGGTCCTCTTCCAAAACTTCCATTTCGTTTTGAACAGAACCACGAGAAGCAGACAGACCCAGGCAGTCTTGAAGATCTTTCGCAAGACGAGCCCGACAGAGCTGTTCTGTCTGAGCCAATGAGCATTCAGCGGAAGTCGCCACTTATCCGGAACCGCAAGGCTGGATCTATGGAGGTGCAGTACCGTACTGTGGACTTTACTTATAATAAAAATAAACAAAAATAATGGACTGCTATGGGTGCTGCTGTATGTGATATTCATGATATACAGTCCCTACACCCATCTAACTATGTTCGGTTGTAAGAACGTTTCTGTTATCTTACCATTAGTAATAGAAACGTTAAGGTTATCTTGAAAGTTATAGGGACGTTCAAAACGTCCAGTTTGTTGGACGTTATATTAATGCTATTGCTTGGTTATACGAATGCTATCCAAACCTTTTTTTTTAAAAAAATCTGTAACATTTTTGTTTTGTAACATCCACTAACTACTTAGGAATAAAGCTTTTAAAAGATATACAAAATGTTTAATGTTCTACTAATGTTACTACAAGAACGTTTATGAGAACCTTTGAAAGAACTTTTAGGGAATGTTAGCCAACATTCTGAGAATGTTCTGTGTTAGCTGGGTATCATATATAGCATGTCTGTTGTGTGTATTTTTATAAGTGTGTATTGTGTGTCACTAATCGTTTGCCTGTGTGTGTGTGTGAATGTCTTTCTGTGTGTGTGTGTGTTTCTTTGTTTGCTCGTCCTGCAGGTTCTTTCAGAGAGCAACACTTCTTCTCGGGGGGCCGCGTTTCGGATCTTCCCATCCTCCTCTCGGCTGTCCCCTGAGATCAAACCCAGCGGGTTAGGTGGGAATCACATATCATGTTTTGTTTTTCAATCATTCGGCAGCAGATACATCAAATATCTCCTGTCAACAGTCTCGGTGGAGAAACCTCTCGCCTCTTCTGACCATGTTGATCGTTGAATGTGCTTTAGTTAGCGTATAGCCTCAGTGATGTAGCTCAAAACCCTGCCAAGTGTATTCAGAACAGAGATCAAATTATACCATGCCCACTGCCTCAGAAATGTGACCGAGCTGCCAGTTGGGGTCTAAATATGGCTACTGGCAGGACCGTGTTTGCTATTCTGGTTTGTACTGTTTCTATAAACAAAGAACATTGACGAGGTGACACTTGAGTACCAGTTTGGAGCCCCGTAATGTTCAGACCTCACGGCTGATGAGCTTCACGTATTTACACCTCGCTAAAGACTTCGAGTTTAATTTGTGCATCACTTTTAACCGAGCGCATGCCACAGCTGGTGTGTCTAATCTGCATGTCTGTGGACTGAATAAAAAAATAGTTGAGAATCGCTGTTGTAAACTAATTCAATGTTTTTTAGTACTGCCATCTAGTGGCTGAAATAGAATTAGAAATGTCACGTCTTAGTAGAGGCCACAGACCTAATAACCTTGGAAATGCATTAATGTGCTGTGTGTGTGTGTTTTGCCTGCTATAAATGAGATGCATGTTAACCCATGAAAACTAACTATTACTAACCACACTAAACTTCCCAACTCCTCCACCCTACGGCCCCCCCTCCCCAAACACAGGCGACCAGTGTGCAGGGCTTTTTAGTGCCTCCTTCCCTAACCTGAGAGATCTCACACGGGTTCCCCGCAAAAAGCCCCTTCCTGCCAGGACTCGAGTCGGTATGTCACACACACACACACACACACACACACTTGTTGGCTTATCTGTCTAAATAGGGACATTCCTTAGGCTTCTATTGTTATACACAGCTAGTTATAAACAATATAACCTAACCCACACTTTAACCCTAAATGAAACCTTTATAGCCTTTTTACAGATGAAAACGTCCCCAAAAGGAGGTTTTGCTCAGATTTGTCATATTTTGTACAAATTTGTCCCCAATATATGGTTAAGCAAACTCACACGAACAATTATACAGGACTTTTCTTCTCCTACATATAATCTGACACCGGAAGAAAAAAAATAGCCCTCAAAACTCTTTAAAATTGAATTACTGTGAGAAGTTTCTGTTAATCCCATTGAAGGTCAACTGAAATCTCTGGTGAAGGTGATGGTGTCATTTTTATGTCATTAGCAGCACCAAACAAAACAAAATAGTTCAAACCTTTAGTTTGTTCAAAGTTTCAAACACGCCATCTGCCATTGGTCAGTCAAACAGAGAGCTCCGCCCAAAGCTCCTGTCATTGGTTGGTGATAACAGCAATGTTATGCTGGTGATGTCATAACAATTTTGGTTGGTGCCCTAGTGGTGTAAAAATTTTACTTCTCATCTTTTCTGTCTCTATACCGATATGTAAATTTATGCTGCCTTTTAACGTACATGAACTAAATTTGACCCAAACAGTTTTAGTAACTATTACATACAGCAGGTTTGCATGAGTGCATCTGTCTGAATGCTTGAAATGCACTTAACTCAACTAGCTGTTTATACGTCTGTTCTAGATCATGTTTAGAAATGCTTTTCACCTTTTTTTTATTGGACGGTTATTTGCTTTTAGCCGCACATAAACCAGCTGTTTAAAACCCTTGCTTTAGCACAGTGGTTGATTGACAGGTAAGTGGGCGGTCCTTCGTCACTGTATTTATGGATTCGCTCGATGTTAACAAACAATTTTGTTTAAATGCTTTGCAGCCGAATGTGGTTTCAGTGATCCAATCACAAGACTTTTTGGACGCCGTCCACTTCTGATTGGATGACACAAGACATCTTAATTGTACATTTTTGGAAACATTTTCTTTAAAGCTGCAATCTTTACCTTTTAATTCACAAAGATTTAAATAAATTTATTGGCTTATTGACTGTAAGCTTTTGATATTATGATTGTTTTGAAAACGTTTAGTGAAAAGCAGTAAAATCAGGCAGGGTTTCAATATCTCCATCAAACACATTATTCACCCACAACTGTAAAATACATTTCCAACATGAAATCTCTTATCAGTAGTGCTAAACATTTTGTCCACAGGGTGTCACTGTGTATCTGAGATGGTTGAATTTCTCATTTAAGACATAAAAAATCCCACCCAAAATACTGCCATGTCATGCTGTCGCACCCGAAAGGACGTTCTGGCCCTGAGAATTCTGGGTATTTTGTTGTGACCATCTGTTGTATTTCTCAATCTCAGAATCAAGGGCAACATCTGGCTCAGCTCAGCCGTTTCATTTACCTGCTTGATATAAATGGTTTTATGAGGAAGAAAAAAGCTTTGCAGTATTGCAATATGGTGTGAGAGATACAGATTCTGGTGGATTCGGGAGACTGAATTGATTTGCAGAGGGGCCCGTGACCAGAGTAACACCGAACGCCTCTTTTTTGTTTCCTCAGAGCTGCTGTCTATGCCGGCAGTAAAGAGGTTTTCTGTGTCGTATGCCAGGCATCCGACTAATGGTACGTTTGGTGTTTCTGAGTCCATGTTTTTCTTTGCATGCCCTCTGCGGTTGTTTCCAAGAAGAAATCTTGCATCAGTTCTTAAATCTGAGAGGCTCACATTTGTTTCACCCGTTTAATTCCTTTTCTCACAAGACACACCCATCTTAATTCTTTCTGTCTTTCTGATTGGCTAGTTGCATGGGTTGTGTACCCAATATATCTCTCTTGATATATTGTCATCTGTGTGGAAAATCGATACGCACCAAAACATGAAGCGGTGTGTGACCACACTTCATGTTGATCCACTTCAGTTTGTTGCAGAGTTGGTTAACCCTTCACCCGTACGGTTTTGATGATCAGTGAGCATTTATTTGTATAGTTTATAGTTGTTTTTGTTGGGAAATTCGTGCTTTATTTAATCAACCCTTTTTACCAGAAGATAATTCAGAAGTGTGTTCAACTTTGCATGATGATCGTAGCTTTGCTTCGTCACCCACCGCTAATGGGTTGAGGGTTCGAGGAATAGTTCACCTAAAAATAAAACGTTTTTACTCACCCTCTTGCTTTCCAAACAACTCTGACTTTCTTCTGTGGAGCACAAAAGTACAAGTTATTCTTCTATACAGTTAAGTCAAGTGGATGGGGACAGTAGGCCGGTCGAGCCCTAAATAGGACAAAAAAAGTCCTACCACAGTATCATTGTAGTTGATGCAACTCCTGTGCTGTATTCCAAGTTTTCCGATACCGCATGATGTTCTTTGTGTGAAGCTAAAGAAACTATGTAAGTCTTTACACACAGAATATCTGTCTGACAGCCAGTCATTTTTTTTCTTTGATGATATGGGAAGAACAGCTGCGATATCCGGCAACTCTATGAAAATCTCATTTTGTGTTCCATAGAAGATAGAAAGTCACACAGATTTTTTCTGACACGAGGGTGAGTAACGAATGACAAATGTTTCATTTTAAGGTAAGCTATTCCTTTAACGTCTGTTTTAAAGTTGATTTATTACCATGTTTGTGATGAACCTGTTCAGATGGTAAATGTTTCTTATTTCTTCTTCATCTGCCAGAATGAAGCTGCTGTTTTTGTGTCCGAACATCAACTAGCATTTACTGCCGATTGACTTAATAGTAATAGTTCTTAAATATCGGCTTGTTGGATGTGTTTAGAAGTTTTAAGTTATTTCTACATCTGTGGCTCATTTAAAACCCAGCAAACACGTCGACTACCTGCAGGCTGTGATAACGTATTTTGCTCATAAAACAACTTCTTTGTGTTTCTAAAATACAGAAAATACAGAAGCACATTTTTGATACATAGTAAAATTAGCTTTCTTTTTTAGTAGTCATTTATGAGAATAATGAGCTGTACTAAACTAAAGTTCTGTCAGGTATATTTTAAAACTGTTTGCGTTTTAACGTTTATGGCCTTTTTTTAATAAACAAGGGACAAGTCACAAATTATTTCTGTGATAACATTGTTACAGCGATGTGGCAACACAAATGCCAGCATATTAACTTCTACAGACCTGGAACTTTCCTTTAATGTGGGCGTCCCTGTAGGGAATCTAGTTTAATCTAGTCTCTAGAATCTAGTTTTATGAGGTTGAGACTTTTTTCTAGACACAGTTGCAGGAAAATGATCAAACTGTTTATTTAATGTG
>JAZGTK010009019.1:1912-17670 GCA_036877625.1 Ambastaia sidthimunki | reverse complement strand
TGCTTTTGTTTTTTTATGGTTGACATAAAAACATTGCATAGTTACATCACATTAAACAACAGAATCATTTTTTTTATTATTCCCTGAAACCTGTTAATGTCATATTAAAAAAATCGTAGTAAACTGGGAGATTAATAGTGTTGTATTAAATATGTCTGGCATGGAAATGATTTTGAATGAAGTCTGGAGTAATAATTAACTGTAGGCTTGGTACAATACTAACATGTAATGTATTCTACAGAAGGACAATGATGCCATAATGATTTTGACTCCAATTTGTCACCAAAATCTCTTCTTGTAATTTAGTATGAAAGTGTTCAATAAAGTCAGGTTCAAAAGTTATTATAAATTTAAACACAAAGTCATGAGCTGAGGGGCGTTACATGTACCATGTTTAGGCACAAGACAAAGCAGAAGAAATGTTTGTTTTTTACAGCGCTTTCAAAAGTGGCTCATCCAGCCAGAACTGGAACTGTTTGTTTTGTAATAGCCTTAAAGAATGACCCTATTCTCAAAGTGTTCTAATCTTAATGTACATTGTTGTATAACGCAAGCCTGCGCTCCCAAAAAGCGTCAGCTGCACCTATTAAATAAGGGAGAAATAACAGTGCTGAAAATCAATAGCTTATTTTTAGAGTGACTACACGCATATGCGCAAATGCCGAGCTTCTTTCTATCACTGGAATCTTTGAAAACACCCACACACTGGTGTTAAGAGCCCTGCGGGGTCTCTCACAATTATTATCCAACAGCATTCAACCTCTCAAAGTTTTCTCTCCTTCTCAATCCATCCTGCATACATTATACACTTCAAGGGAGAATCTGTGCTTGCTCTTCAAACATTTAAAAAAAGATTCCTGGACTGCAGATTCTGAGTAGTCATGAATGTGTTGCATTTTGGATTCCAACATGTTCTACAGGCTTTGCTTGGAACCTTGGAATCAATATGAATAATTGAATTGTAGATATCAACATTTGATATGAAGTTTGAATGTTTCAGTAATCGCTTTATGTTTAACAATGGGATGTTAAAATGGACCAGCACAGGGCATCAAAGCTACTAATAAACATTCTTTATTAATTAAACACACTTTGCTAAATAGCAAGAAATGAAAACACAGGGTCTGGTGAAAAGTGAAAGATTGTCAACACCTAGTGGTAAATTACTAAGAACTGAAGTGTTGAAGCTTCAGACTCAACTAATTAAGCAAATGAATAAAATGGCAATAGTGAGTCATCAGCAGTGGCCATTGAAATTTGAATGAAGCCATATTGCTAGTTTTCTTGCAATGCCCTTGACTGGCATTGTGTGATGAACAAGATAACTAATATCTGCTATGATCATTTTGTAACTCCTTACTTGATCACATGCAGAGTTAAGCCATAGTTAAGCAAAAATTGGATGTAAAATGCAAACTTCCGATTACATTTTAAAGATAATAACAGGACAATATTTATTATTATAGGATCTGAACAAATCTCATTTATCTGTCCATCTATAGCTGGGATGACAGCAGTTCGGTCAGCAGTGGTTTGAGTGATACCTTGGACAACATTGGCACTGACGATCCACCTACGTACTCAGGCATTGCTTCCCGCAAGAGCAAAGCAGCACAGGTGCACACACACTCTCATCTTATGTATTTTTGTTCTGTCTCTCTCTCTCTCACACACACACACACACACACACACTTTTATAAATAGCTTTGTACCAGCAGTCTGTCAGGAGGCCACAACAGATTGAGCAGAATAAGAGTTTTGGACATTTCGCTTTGGCTAAGAGGAAAAGTTTGGCCATCTGTCAGATGGAATGCTTGTGTGAGAATACTGCGTGTGCATGCATTTACGTGTGTGTGCTATATTTTGTGTCTCTGGATTCATAGTCGAATAAAGACACACACAGAAATACAGAGCAGGATGGAAGTAGCTGGGCGGGTGCTGAAGATCTGAAGAGAGTTGATGAGGAGATGGAGCCAGGGATAGACCCTTCCTCTAAGTGGAAGACCTCATCAGGTCAGGGTGAAGATGTTGGCCAGAAATCAGGTTTGCCTATGTCCCAAACAGGCTCCTGGAGGAGGGGCATGAGTGCCCAGGTTGGCATCACGCCACCACGGACCAAAGGCACATCTACCTCGCTCAAAACACCAGGTATCAACTTTTCTCAGAATAAGTAACCACAACATAATTTAAATGTTCAGCACATGAAAAACTATATTCCAGCATTTGTTTAGTTCAGCTTAAATTTACCCGAACTATTTAAAATGTTCCTTTAATTCTACTGTAAATGTTTTCTCTACTACTAGTAACACGAAATAAAATAGCAAAATAATTATTTTATAATCAGGTTTCTCAAACATTTCTCTTATCACACCACCCCCACCCCAACCCCCCACAAAACATAGTTTTGTCTGACAGCCACCTCAAATGTTTACAGAAGGAGCCAGGAGCTTTCACAGAGACTGAAGTGTGATTTTATGTGTGGTATTAAAAATAGCTTTAAATACCAATGATAAGGCAAAACCTAAAAGGTTAAACTCAAGAAGTCTTTTCCTAACTTTAAAGGTCTGTTACATGTTTATCTTTTTTCTCTGCCAGCCTAAACGGCTCAACCTCTGTCGGGACACTTTTTGTGACACTCAGCAGGAATGAGTAACTTTGGCTGAGAGGAGAGTAATGTAACTGTGATATTTAGCTGAGCTGTGCAAAAAAGTGTGATTGGGTACAGCATGTTCATGGCTGTTCATTGTATTGATTGGTGATGATTAATTGGGTTTAATAATTATTTGCAGATAAGTTTGTAATGAACTATATTAAATGACTGCACTGCTCCACCAATGCCATAAACATCTTTATGCTGACAGGTAAAACAGATGATGCTAAAGCATCTGAAAAGGGCAAGGCCCCATCCAAGAGCCCAACCATCCAACGCTCGCCATCAGATGCGGGAAAAAGCAGTGGAGATGAGGGAAAGAAACCACCCTCAGGTATTGGACGGCCGCCTACCACAAGTTCTTTCGGCTTTAAGAAGATTCCAGGGCCCACTGGGGCCATCATCACAGCCAGTGGGGCCACGTTGAGTAGTGGTTCGGCCACTTTAGGAAAAGTGCCTAAGTCTGCCAGCATCGGAAAGGGCACAGCGACCGGCAATGGGCGGAAGACAAGTCTGGATGATGCTCAACACCAGGATGATGCTGTGTTGTTAAGCTGTGGTAGTTCGAAGATTCAACTTCAGTACCGCTCCCTGCCCAGGCCAGCGAAGTCGTCCAGTGGGGGTAGCAGCATGGTGGGCCGCAGTGGGCATCGTTCTAGCTCTAGTAGCGTCGATTCAAATGTCAGTGGAAAATCCACTGGGAGTGGGGGAGGGGTGGGAGGGGCCACAACCAGCACCAAAAGAAGAGATGCTGGAAAAGTAGGATCTGGATGCTCAAGTCCCATAACCATCAATCAGACGGATAAGGAGAAGGTGTCGGGGTCAGATCAAGAGGGAACAGGGCTTTCCACCTCCCCTAAATCAAGCCCTACTTCCACCCAAACTGGACTCAGACAGCCAGGCTCTAAATACCCAGACATCGCATCCCCCACATTCCGCAGGTATGTGCACAAAAGTCAAAGTGCAGTTTATTGTCATTTTAGCCATATACAAGTACATAGTGAAACGAAACAACATTTTTCCAGGACCAAGGTGCTATGTAGGACAACACAGAACTAGAATGGATGAATTTTACATAATTTAGATACATAAAGTGCACAAGTATAAACAAACAGCACAAGACAGTACAAGACAGTACAGTGACTACTGGGACAGACATGTGTCATAGTGGGTCCCAGTGCAGCGCCGACAAGTACACAGTTCTGTTTATGAATGACAGTGGTGAAAATACTTAATAATTAATAATGCAAATGGCAAGTAGTGCAAATGGCAAATAGTTATTGAGTATTTAAGAGTCTGATGGCATGGGGGAAGAAACTATTGCATAGTCTGATTGTGATTGCATTGTCTGGTTGTGGTACCGTTTACCAGACAGCAGATGGGTAAAAAGTGTGTGTGAGGGGTACATGGGATCATCCACAATGTTGGGATGATTTGCGGATGCAGTGTGAGAATGTCCGAATGCAGAATGTCCGTGATGGAGGGAAGAGAGACCCAATGATCTTCTCAAAAATAAATTAAAAAAAAGATGACAAAAGACGGACATAGGAAAGTGAGTTAAATGTTTAGTGTTAGATAAATGGTCACTGGGGGACAATAAGAAAGAACCACTGCTTTTGTGGTTTGACTGACTTGTGTGATGTCATGACCTCATGGCCGCTATTGAGGAAATGTTCTAAGATATTTCCTCAAAATGTATGTAAGATGAAAGTGCCTCAGGTGTTGCTGCACTTCTGATTTTAGGTTTCGAATCACTGTTTATTCAGAGATGCAGGACATTTTGTTATTGCGGAATGCAATGTGTTAGCCATAGCTGTAGTCTTTCGTCCTTGTATTTTCCATCTCCCATCTGACCATCCGTAATCTGATCTACAACCTCCAAATGCTACAATGAATGTCTAGGTAATTTAATCTAAAGCACACTTCTGCTTTAGCAGTCTGTTGTAGCACCTCTCTCACAGTTGAAGCCAAAACGGAGGAGGTTCATGTCACCACCTGGTGGTTATGTTTGTAATTGCATAAATGCAAACACCACACAGGGGTATATAGGTCATCAGTCTTGATCCTCTGTTAAAAAGATGCCATTAGAAAAGCATATGAGGAAGACCAGGGTGATTTCAGCTGCTATTTTTATGTGCCTTTGAATTAAAGCTACATTTCAATGCAAAAGTCTGTCACATGGTGCTGTCATGGTGATTGTTTTTGCTCAGGTAGGATGATTTGCCACACTGCTGTGCTCCATAAAGCTAAGGTGTGTTATTTAATATGCATGTCGCGCCACAGGCTGTTAACCATTATTGCTAGAGCCACACAGTGACAACCACAGGCAGATCCACCAGGGAAAGCATTCTTGATTATATTACAAGCATATTTGATTGTGAGTAGGGGGGGGGCTGGCCAATGCAGTTATGGTATAATTAAACAACACAGTGTTAAACTGGGGGATTTGATTCATTATTAATTATTTACTATAATAACATAAAAAATATATAATATAATATATTTAAATTACTTCGATTGCATAGGTGCTTCTTAAATTAGTTTTTTAAATTTCCTGACCCAGGTGCTTTGTGTGTCATAAAAGTAAAAAATGCTGTTTGACAGAACAAAATCACAGCCAATCTGAACTTTGATGTTTAATATGCAGATATGTAGGACACAATGTTTGGCCAAAGAGATTTCATTATGAACATGTCCAGCATGACACTTCCACACTGTTGCGTTGATTTACTGTTTCTATTGTTCTTTCATTTGTACGTCGCTTTGGATAAAAGCGTCTGCTAAATGCCTAAATGTAAATGTAAAAACAGAAAGCAAGTAACTGACAAATTCTGTATTCTTTCTTTTTTTTTATCCTTCCTTTTATTTTCGTTTGGCCCAGGTTGTTTGGCAGTAAGGCCAGCAGCAAAGCCAGTTCTCCTGGCACCCCTGATTCTGCTAAATGCCCATCGGCATTGGGCAGCCCTCATGGCACACTGGCTCGCCAGGCCAGTCTGGACTCACCCTCTTCAGGAACAGGTAGTCTTGGCAGCATGGGTGGGCAAAGCGGAGCCAGCAGTCCGCTATACGGGAAAACACCTGACCTGGGTACAGACTCACCGGCCTCTAGTCCAGCTTCAGGTCTTTCTCTGCCCTCTAACGCCCGTCCATGGCCCCCAAACCTCAGCAGCTCCTCTGCAGGCAGTAAAGATACTCTCAGCTGCCACAGCATGACTAGTTTACACACTAGCTCGGAGTCCATCGACCTACCCCTCCCACACCATGGGCAAAAGGTCATCCGCACTGGTAGCGTCAAATCCACACTATCTGAGGGGTAAGTCATGAATAGCCTGTAAATATGCTATAATATATTCATTATAGGCACAGTATGTACTTTGTAAACAAGTGGAAACCATGACGTTACGTCATTGACAGGCGACAAGGGACAGTGCAGTATTTAAAATGTCTATTGATTTACAAATACCTGGAAACATTTGTGATTATTTATGTACACAATGAACAAAATATACAACACTGTGCAAGTTGTTTTTTGATAGTTTAATACAAAAATCGTATCTATTGTCCATTTAAATGATATGTTGAAATAATAAGCCTGTTCCAAAATGTAGTGAGCTGACTTTTAAGGGATCTTTCTAATTAAATTCTAATGTAGCCTTGCAATGCCCTAGGCAAAACCGAAACCCTATTAGCCAAAAAGATACATGCAGCACACACAAATATTGAATAGTCACTTTTAATTAGAGCTGTTTTTATTGGTTGTCTTTAGTATTAAACGGATTCTGTTCATAATCTATTCATTTCTTTCATTTTGTCTTCCATCCTAGATTTATTTTTTACATGGTTTGTTGCATTTCGTTATGGGATTGCGTTTTCTGAGAAAGATGCATGCCATACTGCCTCTAAACACCTTCCAAAACAGAATGTCCTTGATGACAGCCTATGGGAGCACACTTATGATGCTCTAAAACTAGGTTTTGGAACAGAGTAAACTGTTACTTTTCCAAAAGGTGGCAGAAAATATTTAACATGTTTTTTTTAGTACATAGCTTGATCGTGACCTCAGTTTAGATTTAATTTGTCTGTTTGTTGAATATAACTCTCTATCTCTCTCTATCTCTGTTTTAAAATAGCATGCCTCTTGACCGAAACACTCTCCCCAAAAAGGGATTAAGGTACTAATATATCATCATTTATCTCATCTAATCATCTTCATAAATAAACTTGTGTGTTTTGTGTTCTCAGATACATCATGCAAGTAGTATTAAGTACTGTCATTGCTATAGCATCTGAACTTGTCACTCACCCACTACATATTTATATATTTGTGACATGTGCTGGCAAAATGAGTCACAATGAGCAGATTTTCAAATGAGTTACATTAAAATTATATGATTTGTTGGAAGAGGACAAAAAAAGAATGTGCTACACCTGTCTGAAGCACCAGCTGTCAAGAAGAGCAATGGCTTAAAGGCTTAATTAATTAAAATATGGATTTTTGTAAAAACCTCAAATTAGACCAACATTGACATTTTTGACTTATTTTGCCTGTACTTATTTTGCCATGGCAAACATTAGTGTTGTCATCGGTCATAATTAAGGTTGCAAATCACTAAGCATTAAATGTAGTTGTGTATAAAGTGCTGTTTCCAAATCTAACTTCAAATTTTTGCCCATTACCTGTGGTATCATAAGTGATCTGATGATAAGATGATTTTAGGACTATAAAATGAGTAAAAAAATTCATAGATTTACTCTGAGGGATCTGAGTCATAAATTATCTTAAGCAACCACCTAGTGTGTGGAGCACAATAGGATAATGGGTAAAAAAATAAGTACCATTTAGTCATTCTTATAACTCTTCCATTTGTAATTTTCTTATAACTAAAGCATTTTTTAAACATTTGAAAACTATTCACAGTCAACAAACTGTGTGGCATTTGTAATGCTTTTACAGAGCTGGCATGCAATTTAATATTCAGAGAGCTAAGCGCTTAGCATTTAAACTAAATTAGAGAGTTCTATCCAATGCACCATTAGAAATGCAATCAATAATTTATTGTGATGAAAAATAAACACATTGAAATGTAAAGACTCTTTCCAGTTTAATGATAATGCATTCAATCTCATAGGTCAAAATATGGTATTTTAAAACTAAAGGCTGAACAAGGGTCACCAGTGACAGATGCATTGATGTGTTGAAAACTGAAAACATTCATGCTGAAAAGATTTGTGTGAACTCTATTAGCAGCTTTATGGAATTAAATGAACTGTCCTTCAAGCTTGGTGATAAGACTGCCCACTGCCAGAAGCTATTACTGCAGAAGAATAGGCAGGGTGGGCATTTACATTGTTCGTGTTTTATTGTACAAATCATTTTCCTACCCCATCACACCCGCGTATTTAATAGGTTCAGCCTTATCACCCTTTTATTGACTGAATACTAAAAGTTGTTGACCCTACTTGCTTTTGTACTGGTTTTCAAAGGTTTCTAATCATCTGGACGATTTCGTTCATTATGGAATTGACTGTATTGCTTTATGGACTCTTATTCTAAGACAGTTTATTTTCCTCCAATCAGGTACCCACCTTCCTCCAGACAGACATCACACGAGGAAGGGAAGGAATGGTTGCGTTCCCACTCCACTGGTGGTCTGCAGGACACAGGAAGTCCTCTTTCGCCACCGGGTACAGTCAGCACAAACACTGGCTGTATGTAAAAAAACTCTGAAAATATTTCTGTAATTTGTGGATTTAATCATAAATAATGATGCGATTTCTTATGTTTATGTCTAATATTTGTGTTGACTGTAGTGAGTCCCACCAATGTGTCCCAGTTAAATCTCCCTGGTACCAGCATGAGTCGCTCCAACAGTATTCCAGCACAGGACTCGTTCGAGCTCTACGGTGAGGAACACACCTTGGGAGGAAGTGCCACCTCGCTAGAGGAGCGGCCGCGTGGAATGAGCAGATCTGGATCTTTCCGAGACAGCACAGATGAAGGTTGACATTACAGTTAAAGCAGAAATACAACAGATGCCCCTAGTGTAGTCTGCAAAAACACATCAGCACCAGTTTATTTATGAACTTGCCTGTTAGAAAATTGTTGGTTTCTTTTGGCATTGAGAAAAAATGTAGTTTTTTTATGTTGTATTCTTTCTTTTCTTCTTCCTGTCTACAGTTCATGGTTCCTCTCTTTCTCTGGTTTCAAGCACCTCATCTTTGTACTCTGCGGTAAGTGAAGTGATATTTGTTTGGCTGTATATAAACAGAAAGGTCTGAATTATAAACAGAAAGGTCTGATACAGTGCTGCCCTGTGTTTCACATTCAAGAAATATTTGTTTCCATTGTTCTCAATCTGAGATTGAGACTGTATTACATTTGTCTCATATAAACAGTGTGACAATATGTATAGCTCAAAACACAATATGTGGAATTAAGAACATCTAGATTTTTTTCCCCCTGTATCTTGAATTTCAGGGGCATTTTTGCCCTGTGAACTCTCATAGCCTCCATTTATAACTTCCAATAGTCACATTAAGGTTTAAACAGTAGCACACCTAGTTTGTAATCTCCTTTTGTTTTAGTAATTAAGAGAATCTTGTCTGTATCAAATTAAAATGCAGAAGGGGGTGAAGACAGGATTATTTGTTTAAATTCCAACTTCTTTCTAACTTTCATGCAATTCCTTTGAACATTACTCCAATGCTATAACATGTTCTTTACAGCAGTAATTCAATGTTTCTGTTTATTAGTTAATGAGTCTTATACTTAATTTGTCTCAGCAAACAGCTGGTTGCCATAGATACTAATAAAAACATTATATTTCTGTGTCTAGATCACTTTTTGTCGTTTGTAATCTGAATTAAAAATCATCACTGCTACTCTCTGAATTTTAGAAACATCACCTGTTTCCATTTGCCTGAGCTTGACAAACTATTAACCTGATTTTGAACATTAGGTTGAGAACACTGGTGTGAGGGTCTGTAGTACTCAACATTCACCACCCCAGCCTAGCACAAGGCATTGCATGGATGTTAAAGAAACTGAGAGGCCAATGGTGGCTCAGTATTGTGACTTTGCCACTGTTTGAACACACATTTTTTTACTTTCAGGTGCTGGCCTTTTTAGACAAGGTAACAACTCATCAGAAAGCCTCTTTAAATTGCCCGGCACACTATTAAACCCTAACAGTCTAACGTTATGCTTCAAATGAGTTACTAACAGGGGTAAACTTAAATCTGATGGCAAAATTCATTCACTACAAAATAAACCTGCAGTAAGTTTGCCTTGCTTTTTAGTAAAAATGTTAAATTATAGTATTTAAAACAAGATACATTTACGTTGAAAACAATTCTGTGAGTTAATTCAGAAAATATATTGTGAACCCTTCTGGCAATTTTTCTCTTGTTTTAAATTATAAATGTACACAATTTATAATTTTACAAAAGATGTAAGACAATAAACCTAATGATGAACAAGATGTATTCCTAAAAAATAAGTTTTATTATTTTCCACAGTTTTGGTTTAAAGGTAAATGTATCTCTTTCATACATTTTACTAGAAAACAAGACAACAAGTTAATTTGCAATTCTGCAATATGGCTATGGCTTTGTGGTTTACTCTTCATTGTCTGCAGAAGAGATTATGCAATGCTAGGTGTGGGTATTTGCCTTTTCTTGTTGTTTTTATCTGTCTAAGCAAGCATTAAAATGTATGTGGGTGCAAAAAGCTTTTGGGATATATCTTTATACCTTTAAGTGTCTTGTTTTCTTCCACAGACGGAAGAAAAGGCTCATTCTGAGGTAAGAACAGTTGTCATGTTTCCTTAAATTTTTGGGTACCATCAAACTTATCAAATCAATATAAGGTCATTGTGATACAGTGATGCACTTTCACAAAGTCCAACATCAGGTGTTTATTCAAAGCAAACTTTGCTTGACATGCATTTGGCTGACACTTTTGTCCATTGCAGCTTTAAGGAATACATTTTATTATATTATTATATATGTGTTTCCTGGGAATCAATCCCATGACCTTGGCGCTGCTAACACCAATTTCCACAAGAACGTTGGAACATGTACAACCAAATTACCTATTTATTTCAAACTAATTATTTTTTGCCCAAATCAAGCCTTGATTGTTTTTATAGGTTACATAAATTTAACCCTATGTTGCATTTCTTTTTATGAGACAATCTTAGATACCAATAACTGCAGTTTACTTTTTGATATGTTTACAGTCATGGACAAAGAACTTTAACGCACATGTCCCTAACTTTAGTTTAAATTGTTTATTTGATCACTCCTTTAATTTTGTGTTCCTTTGGCTTTAATTTTCTTTTTTCCTCTCTTATATTTGTCCAAGACTGGCAGCTTTTGTATATGTAACATTTGTATAATATGTACATCTAACATTTTCCTTCAACTAATGCATTTCTGTGTCATAGTTATATTTACATGTTTGTACAAACATGCAACATAGAGTTAATTGTACTCTTTTTTTTCTCAATTAAGGGCCAAACAGTCCAAAATACAACGGTAATTTCATTACTTTTTACACACACACTACTAGTATAATATAGAAGAAAGCAGTGCAAGGACATTGTGGAAATCTACGTAGTTTTGTTACTATTAAGCGAGCAACATGAAAAAAAATTCTCCATTGCTTTAGTGGTCAGCTCACAGAAGTCTGTAATGAGAAACCATTTTTTTCCAACAGCAAATTAGAAAGCTGAGACGAGAACTGGATGCTTCCCACGAAAAAGTAGCAACACTGACCTCCCAGTTGGCGGCCAATGTGAGTTAAACGCTAAAACAAAGACAAAACACACACACTGCTGATCAAACATTTAGGATCACTTACTCATTATTTATTTCCACATTTTGCAATAATACTAATCTCAAAACTACAGAAACATTACAGCAACAAAACTATGGGAATTATGTTGTGACTAAAACATTCAAAATAAATCAAGACTGTTAGATTTAACCGTTTTCACCCTTTGTCTACAATTTGCAAAAATGTGCATTTTATCACAACCATTTTGATCACCCTGAGATTTAAAACAGTATTGAAGGAGTTTCTGCTTGAAAGCACTGCAGGAAGTAAGGTGAGTTTGGGCCAGGCTGAGTTTCATTCACATGCTGTCTCAGGTGTGTTGAAGCCCTCGCTGTCTGACAGTTTAATGAGGAGTGACAGAGCATGCAACAGTTGCTGTCTGTCCAAACGTCCTCCGCTGTGATTTGTGTTTGTCAGGGTTTGTGTTTGGGAGAACGACTCTGAACTAAATCTATTCAAGTCGTGTAGTTGTTGTCTGGTATGACATGTTTACACACAGATAGGATATTTTGAACTTGAGTTGCCAGACAGCTTTTATAACTTTTGTGTTTTTGTTATGTTCTGGGACTCTAAACAATATGAAAAACTGACAACAGAAATTACACCATGAAGTTGAAAATGCTCCTCTGGATAACGTCCTGATATATTTCTTACAATACAGAACAATGACCTTCAGTTATTCTACTTAACCTCTCTAAAGTACATTTAGACATTTAGCAGATGCTTTTATTCAAAGTGACTTACAATGTGAAGAAAACAAAGAAGTGATAAATCAAAGATGACAATAAATGTTAGCCATACATAGTTACAGTTTTACCCAGAGTACAACATTTCGATGCTTGATGTGATATTTGTTGGGGCGAGAGGAGGGTTAGTAGTGTTTTTTTCTTTGTAAATTTATACTTGCATCAGGTATTTATGAAGAGACAGGTTTTTAGCAGTTTCTTGAAAACAGTAGGGGATGCAGCAGACCGAACAGAGTTTGGAAGATCATTCGACCAGCGAGGGATAGTGAACATAAATCTGTGAGTAAGTGATTGTGTACCCTTAGAAGAGGGTATGTAGAACCTACAGGGTATAACAAGACAACGTTCATTCTCTGACTGTAGGAATCTGGAAGGAGTGTATATGTGTATGAGTTTGGGAAGGTAAGATGGTGCAGAGCCAGTAGTGGTTTTATAAGCAAGGAGTAGAGATTTGAACTTTATGCTTGCAGCAACTGGTAGCCAATAAAGGGAAATGAGGAGAGGTGTGACATGGGCTCTTTTGGGCTTTTTGAAGAGCAGACGAGCTGTTGTGTTCTGGATCAGTTGTAATGGTTTGAGTGTCTGTGCTGGAAGGCCAGCCAACAAAGCATTGCAGTAGTCCAGCCTAGAAATGGGCCTGAAAAAGGAGCTGTGTTGCATGTTTGGTAAGATAAGGCCAGATTTTTCTAATGTTATGCAAGACAACTCTGCATGAACATGTTGTTTTGGCAATGTAATCGAAGAATGTTAGCTGATCATCAAAGACCAAGGTTTCTGGCTGTCCTTGTTGGTGTTAGAGTAGTGGAAACAAGCAATTTGGTCTGAATTCTTTCTGTCTGGTCTGTTGCATGGCTGTTGTTCTTTTAGTGTGGACAGATTGTTGAAGGGATATAAATGGATGAACAAACAGGGCAGGGCAGGGCATGCTGTAAAATTGTGTTTATAGAGGTACTCTCCCATTAAATGCAGTCAAGCATTTGGCACTGAGCCTCTTAGAATTCACTTGGCTTCACTTTCTGGCAGTGCTCTTAAATAGTATATATGAACAACCTTAGGAAATTTTCAATGAATCTCTACTTGCTCCTCTACTTGTTTGTATATTGTAAATAACTTATTCTATAAGGAAACTAAAAGATATTACAATTAACTACATAAGGAATTTAAACTTTGTAAAATAATAACATTGGAAACTTTTTTAGCAGTTGTGACATTTTTTAAATTATTATTTATAGTGTAGTTGTAAAGAAGATTGGCATAAACAATCTGCCTTAAAACAGATTCCAACTTGCATTCTACATCTTAACTTTCAGTGCACATACAGTAACCGCTATTTCAAAGCCCCAACAATTGAAACTTTTTGTTGAAGTATTTTCCAAGTTTTACATTTTTGCATACAAAATAGCTATTTACAGGTACATTGTCCTTGTTAGAGTATATGATCAATGGTTAGAATATAAACAGTTATGTTTAAGTCAATAAGTCGGGAGTTTTTGATGCATTATATTTAAAATGGTTTCTATATGTGTATCCATGTTCTACCCAGGATTCCTTCACTTCAGAAAACTCAAGTGTAGCTGAGGTCAGTGTTGGAGACGTTCCCTCAAGCCCCAAGGCTTACATGTTCAGACCAGCCTTAGACATTGTGTCTTCTTTGAACTTTATCTCATTAGCTTAAACCTGAAACATGCTTCAAAGCCCTCAGTGAATGTCAAAAGTTCACAGCACCCTTCAGCTTGGCGATGCAATGGAGATCAAAGTTCCCCAGGAGAAACTCTATAGAGGCTCATATTGGGGGAATATTAAGAAATGTGATAGCACTTCCTGCTCAGAAGCCCATGGCATGCTTTGAGTTTTTATGTATGGAAGGATAACCTTCATAGATCTGTAAATCAACACTGTGGACCTGACACGGAAGACCATATATTTTGATTTTTTTTTCTCTTTGAGTTTTACATCCACAGTATTTACAGTATTGACTTACACAATGAATACCCTCACTGATTTTAATGTGTTGTTGAAAGCAAAACAACAATTTGAGCATGTTAGCTGTACTTGGAATGGACTAGTGTGCTTGGGTATGTGCATTTAGTGAACGTACAGTATTAGTTGAGTGCATTGTATTGTGCGATACAGTATCCACACACTGTGATTTGGTGCACATTTTTGCAAAGATCATCCAGGTATCTTTGTTTACAGAAAGTGTACATACTATGTGCATACATAAATGCATAAAGGAAAAGTAGAATGCTCTTCTGAGCATGTCTGTCCCTGTTGTTCTACTAAACAAATTTTTATAACTTTGAGCCTAGAGAAGCTTGATTCTTTTTAAAACCATTTAGGCCCTTTGGTGAAGGCTGTTATGAGAAACCAATGTTGAACTCTGCATGTTGGTTTGACAGGCACACCTGGTGGCGGCTTTTGAAAAAAGTCTGACGAACATGACCTGCCGTCTGCAGAGTCTAACTATGACAGCTGAGCAGAAGGTATGAAAACACACACATATTTAGAACAGGCCAATAAGGGCAATAAGCCAAAGTTTGTCATGATGCTTCTACACCTTTCATGACTTTTTGTATTGTAGTTTTATTTAATAGCACCTACATTTACAGCCACTGTGTACTTAGTACAAGTTTTTCTCTGGACAGGCTTTAAATAAATAGTTCACTCAAAAATGAATTCTTGATGTGATTTACTGTAATGTACTGTATAAACCCTTTTTACTTACTTTCTTCTATGGAATCCAGAATCACTTTTTTAATAGCTGAATGTCTAACTACTTTTCTTCAAACAATAGCTGCATCCCAATTTGGCTACTTACACAATGCTTAAAATATGTTTTTGTCATGGAAAAGTATATACATTTTAGTATGCAGCAAAAGAGTATTCAAGTACTGGGACATGCTAATGCATGACAAAAGTAACCGTTGTTGCCTAGACAACATTACAGTTATAGTTACAGTTATAAATCACACACATCAAAATACAACTCTTTGCATTTAAGCATTTCTTCATTAATGATTTCTTATGTATTGTTTGCTGTGTATATTAATTTATTAATCCAGTGAAGCATCACTTATGTGGGTAATATCAGTCATTAAAGTGTGCGTGAATCTGCAATGTGAACTACAATTTGGGACATACTAATTCTTTTTTTGAATACTAATTCTTTTTTTTTTTTAATTTTGAATACTGTTTAGGATGGATAGCATGCAAATTGTTAGACTTTTTGGTTTTCCTGAAAGAAACTCATAGAATTTTAAAACAGAATGGGGGGTACATTTTTAGGTGAACTGTCTCTTTAAACTTTAAAATTCTTCCAACCACCCATCAGCTACAACAAAACGTGCCATTTAAAGTGATCATGTAAATGTAACCTTCAGATTAAAATGTGAGACTGCTGCATTAATTTGCACAAAACGCACTGACAGACCTGATGAGCTCCGGCAGTCGGTAATCCCTCTTGAATACACCACTGGAAACTACAAATGGTTGTCTTTAAGACATTGGTGTTTGTTGTGGGGCT
>JAZGTK010009018.1:0-17673 GCA_036877625.1 Ambastaia sidthimunki | reverse complement strand
AGAAATGGAGGAAGTGGATTTCCCCCACTAAGTCCCCTTTTAAGAGCACACTGACCTTGAGACAGGAAGTGTAGATTACTCAAAGCCAGGACAAAGAGAAACACCAGCGGTAGACAGCATAAAGACACGCTGTGTTCCTCACTACACCTCTCACTATCGCTCTCTTTATCCACAGAATATATTACACCTCCCCACCAACAGCTGACTGACATATCGCTGCACATATGCAAGCAGTACGTTGCCCTCGAGACAGAAGAAGAAAAAGTGAAGAAGAGAAGAAGAGGGAGAAAAAGACATGGCAGAATGGGAGTGTCAAAATGATTCACCTTTGCAGGAAGATGTATCATGCCCTGCTGAAAAAAGACTAATGTACATAATGATTTTTGATTATGTGTGATGCAAGAAAGCTTGCTAAATAATGTCTCATGTGCTTGCTCTCCCTCTCTCTTCCTTTTTCTTTATTTATTTTTTGCTCCTGTAAGATTGTGTTATCTCAGGCAAACAGTTTGCAGCTGAGGGGAGAAAGCTCAAGGTGAGACGAGCAGAGGCAATATTAAATAAAGTGAGGTGTGCAGAGATAGATGGTGTGCGTGTGTGTTTGGGGTGAGGGGACTGACCAGAGCTCTGAGGTAAAGAAAACACTAAAGTACTTGGTGTCCCTGGAGATCAAACAGGACCAGGAATCAAATACTAATGACTATTATTACCAAATTGCTACCGTAGTTAAGAGGCAGCTAAAATATACTGTGCTGTATGTACTACTAGGAGAGTAGAAACGGTCTGAAGTGAATGTGTGTGTGTGTGTGTGTGTGTGTGTGGGAGGGGGTGGCTTTTATAAAGCTCATCAGTCAGACTCATGCATATTAATTAGGTGTTTTACCTTTCACACAGTGGTCGTAACTGATTAGTTGAAAGCAGGTAAGTGGGTGCTGGCCATATTAGCATTACCAATTACAGAGTGTCCGGTAGTTTGATAGACTGTTGATGCAACCAGTTGACAGAAGCTACAGGGTTTTTTTTGCACTGCAGTCAGGAAAAACTATTAAAGTATATTAAAGATATTGAAGTATAAATAATAATAATTGCACAAAACGTGTAGGCACAGTGCATTTATCTGCAATGACTGATGCAATCTGTACACCAATTCATGTGCATGTGGTCAGTTACTAAATTATTTAAATCAGTTATGCAAATCAGTTCTGAACAAACACTTAAAAGCTGTCTTTAATATCCATGAGTGAATCTGACCCATCCATATAAGTCCTAACAAACACACATACACCTGAAAGTAGAAGACAGGGCAGCATGAGCTAGTAGGAGAGGATCTGTTGTTGTAAAACAGATGGTCAGTGTCTTCTTCCTCTCACTGTTATGGTAGGGAGGTGTATGCTCAAGTGATGTACAGAGGCCTGGGGCACACACACACACACACACACACATACACACACACACACACACGCAAACGGTCTGCACATGGCTAACAGTAAATTAAATACACCTACTCATTATACAAAACCTGAAACTGATAAAGGGGAATGCTAACGAAGGTGAGTGGAGTGTTTCTAATGGTAAAATATCTACATTCTTTTGGTGCTTTATTTACACAGTCAGAACTCATTACCTCCCACTTGTCAGCCGAAAACTTCAAGCTAACCTGTCATTTCCAAGTGATTCATAACTCCTGTAGTTTTACTGCCCGAGGCTATACCTCCTCTCATCTCCTCTCCCCTCCTCATAAGTTTGTGAGAGATTTGAAAACCTTTAGAGAAAACTGGTGTTAAAGCATGAGTGTTATGCTCTAGTGATAAGGACAAACTTGTTTTAAACTTTTTACATTTAGTCATTTAGAAAACGCTGTTATCCAAGCAAAATCACAGCAATTTATCACACAAGAGCCAACAATACCCACAGTACTGCAACGACAGGTTTCAGAAGTAATCTAAGGTAATATAGATGCCAGAGCAGAAGTGAAAATGTGGAAAAGCCAGAGAAAAGAGAGAACAAGATTTGTTTAATAAATAGAAGGGGAAGTTTATTTTATTGTAATCTAACAAAGGGCAAAATGTGGATATGCATTAAAGCAAAATACCCAAAAAGGATTTATAATGAATTTAGAACAGCTAAGGGGTGTTGTTAGTCACAATGCTTTTTTTTAAATATTAATCTTAATATTATTTAAATATATATTTATTTAAATTATTAACATTATTTTTCCGCCAATCAGTGAAGTTGATTGTAGTCATAAACAGCATCACAGAAACACTAGTGCAGTAATACAGATGTACTGAAGTCGCAGGTTTATAGAGTAATTTACAATGACTTCAAATGTGGCCCAAACAATCCGAATCAAGAACCTGGGCTATCAATTTTATAATGTATAACAGTCTACAACTATTTTTCTAAATATGGTTAAATCTCTCCTGTGGCCAGCTGCATCTGGTGAAAAGTGCTGTTTTTGGAGAGCAAACAGTCTGCGAGTTGTGAGGGGGAGCGCACAAACAGAGCTGGAAGAAAGCCAGAAATGGTAAAATGGAGGGAAAGAGGGATAAAATGGAGCCCACACAGAGCAAATTGAGGATATATGCTGGGAAAGTGACTTTTAGCGGTAGCCCAGTGTTGAGTACTTGAGAGGAGAGTGAGGGATGGAGAAAGCAGCCCTGGAAAGTGGTGAGACAGGGAGTGACCCGACTGAGTGTGCCGTCCGGTCAAGCAGAAGAAAGAGAGGATTAACCATGACCTTATGGACCTCCGCTGCTGTCCCTCTATTCCTCGCTTCGCTCGCATGTACTATGACCGGCATAAGGCGAGATGACCCCAGCATTTATCTCCCCTCAGGACACTCTGTCAGTCACTCATGCAATCTGCTGTGGTCACACAAAACAATCTCTTTGATTTGGCCTTGTCTACTTTCATATATGTGGGAACAGGCAAAGTTTCAATTTTCTGCTTGGAGAGTCAAAATCAGGCAGCACGAAGGCTGCCCCTGAAATGGCATAAAAAACACAAAAAGGTTCATTTAAACCAACTTTCAATGCACAGAAATGCCAAAAATATAGTTGAAGAGGAGTTTAATAATAGTAAATAATGTATCACATACCCCACACTATTGATTCTCTTGCACTGCAATGAAGGTGATGTACGTGACGCAGAGTCTGAAGAAGGGTTCATATTAATAAAAGATTTTTGTTCTAAAACAGGTCAGATACAACAACATTCCACCCATAAATAAATGAATGACTTTTATTCACACATTCAAACAGTGGTGGCCCCTCAGGCCCCCTGTGTATGTACAGTTCGCTTATGAATGTGTGCATGTGAAGCTGGTATAGATTTAAGGTTCACTGTCTCACTGTCGATCTGTGTTGCCACAAGGCTGCAATGGACCCCCACAGGGACTGGTAAAGATTGACTGATAGATTGAGAGATCAATGCATGAGCGAGAGATACTTACACTAGTGTTCACTGACACCCAAACTTTATTTCTATGCCTCACCTCATCCTCCATCCTCATCTTTCTCTTACAACTTCACATGCTAGTGTAAATACCTACCCACTATTCTCATCAGTATAAACCACTTTTCTTTCTTTTGTTCACCAAATGCATTTTGCTGTGCAAAAAGAAACAAAAAACACAATCTGGGTCCCACCTCTCTCTGATTTCCCTCCTGTTTCCTTATTCATCTACCAAACCCCCCGTTGACTGCAATCACACACCAGGATGCAGCGATGCTCGTCTCTCACGGCAACCAACTGCAAGACCAATTCTCACCCTGTCGATGTAGTCAGCATCAGTGAATACTCTGCATGCTATCCATGTGATTTTCATTCTCCACCTCTCTTTTCTTTCATTCTTGCCAAGATGGTACTTGAAAGGTGGTTACGAGTACAGGGCTAGGTTAAATATAGACATGACTAATGGCTTCACTAAGGTGAGCTAAAGAAATCACATGCCCTGGTGCCCCAGTCCAGCCTCTTGTCACTCAAAAGCTGATTTGAGACGGAGTTGAAATGAAAGGGGATGAGTGTGCTTGTGTGTGACAGTCTCACGTTCAGACGAGGGCTAAAACAGGTGAATCTTTTAGGAGTTTACCCAGCAAAATTGACGAACCACCTTACAAATCAAGTTGATAGTTTAATATTAACAATTATTAATAATAACATTATAACAATTTTGACTCCTGCTGCATAGTTTACTTTAGTTCACATCATCATGCTTGAGACTGTTGTGGAATCTCCCTCCATTATCAATCAGAAAATATCTTTAACAGATATAACAAATAATTATGATTTGAAGGGTAACAGATTCCTCATATATCTGTCTCGGAAAAACACCCCCACACAGACAGCGAGTGTTAGAGGGCTGTAGCGCAGGTCACTGAACACACACTTTGGCAGATTTGTGCCACCTGCTAACAGCCTGGCACAGTCACAAAAGATGCCCGCAATATGTCCTGTTCTCCTTGCACAGGTCAAAGGTCATCAGTGGCCCATCCTGTACTAAATAAAGCACTGCTAGGCAATTTACATCACATGCATGTGAAGCTCACCACAGAGAAAGCCATTAGCCCGTCTGCAACATGTTCGGTATGTAAGCGAGTGCAAGTGCCAATAGGTTAGGAACATCTGTTCTGTCAATGCCGTTTACAAGCAACACTAGCCAAATTACCTGCGGCCATTTTGGCTCTCTCATATGGCCATGCAGAGTGACAGCACTTGTTCTATTGTACTTTCCATCTTTAAGAAAGCAGCTATAGTGGCTATATGTACTCGGCTTGTGTGGTCAGCCTGGGCTTGTTTGCATTTACTCATATGCATATTTATGTGGGAGGACGTGTCTATCATTACAAGCAGATGTTGGATTTCTGTGTTTGTCTGTCACATTAGTATCACTGTGTGTTTGATGCTGATTTCATGTTTGCCCAGAAAGAAAAAAAATAATTGTGGAACATGACAGCAGGAACTGGCCTTTCTCAGTGGGTGACCAAGCAACAGCTTAGCAAGGTAAGGATAAAGGTAAACACACACACACACACACGTAGCCTCTCGGCTGTCTTTCTTTTCTAATTCTGGACTCCCCCAGTCTTCCCTTGTCTTGGCACACTAATTAAGTACATGAGGGCCTGTACTGCTGTCTAGCTCTCACTATTTCTCTGTGTATCTCTCCATCTTTTCTGTGAAATTAAAAGCAGATCTCTAGGCACAGAGAACAGCAAGTGCCTTATGAGGCAGAAGCAGCGAGGCAGAACACTAACTGCCATAAACCGCCATAAACACGCACCATGCAAATCTCTGTAACATCATTGGTCTAAAATTCTCTTAATAGCTAAGCAAAGCAAAGCCTATTTTTTGGAATTTAGAGCTAGCAAATGCATAAATAAAGGCATTAAACTCTGTTGACTGTGCACATGAAGGGTTTGATTGGATTCCATGTTCATTTTTACGATTATGAGGCTAATTTCTGTCCGCGCAGCCGAGCACATCCGTACACATGTATTTGTCTGAGCGAGTAGTTGAGCGTGTGTGAGCGAGTTTATTCATCCACT
This sequence comes from Ambastaia sidthimunki, assembly GCA_036877625.1. Taxonomy (NCBI): domain Eukaryota; kingdom Metazoa; phylum Chordata; class Actinopteri; order Cypriniformes; family Botiidae; genus Ambastaia; species Ambastaia sidthimunki. Next base: position 12,130 of record JAZGTK010009018.1, on the reverse strand, counting down.
GTCAGGACCTATAAAGATGGACGCTGTCAATGCCTGTTTGGAGAGAGTGTGTGTGTGAGCGAGTTTGTGCCTGTGTGTGTCGGGACAGCCAGGCGTAATTTCAGCAGATGTTGCCTGACAATGCCAGTGTGTGGATGGGCCTCTGGGGAAGAGGGAAGTAGAGTAGCAGTCTGATTCTGCAGTCACACAGGCAAAAAGTGCAGTCACCACACTGCAGACGACACCTCTTCCAGAAACAATGACAGCCTGAAAGAGTAAAGTGACAGGAGAGCAAGAGAGGGAGGGAAATAAAGACAGAAACATTTTGTGTGTCCGTTGTGCCTTTAGCAAACCCAAGAAAGATCCCGGGGGAAAATTTTAATGATGGGAGGTTGGTAACTCAGAGTTAGGTATACTTAATGGAGCTCTCAGTTACGTTTCAATTAGCTATCAACTTTGTCTTGGAAGCTTGTCCTAAAATGTGTTAGTAAATATAAAAACTATAACAAATTAGACTGTAATTGATATACAATAAGAGTGTGGAACTATACAATTAACATGGGTCACATAGCTCATATAATATGGTGTTGGAGGAATCCCATAAGAAATACTGATGCTCATACTGAAATTCCTGACTTGTGATTGACTTGAATCTAAGCACGATGTTAAGATCTCTTATAAACATTTAGAGAGACACGTAAAATTACTTTAACTAGGAAAATCTGGGAAAAAAATCACATGTGACTTGTGCAATTGTTTAAAAGTTAAAATACTACTGCATCTCGACCAGCCTGGGCTTAAACAATGATGTAAATCTCGGACAGGCTATCAGTTTTGGTTGACCAATTGCCAACTAGTCTAATCCAAACCATGATTTTTGTGTCCTGGGGACTTTGGGTACAAATCTGGGCTTTATTGTCTGCAGCCTTAAGGCTTACCAGAAATTCTTCCCAACCAACATGACTTAACACAGAACCGCTAATCATTAATCAGAGGCTATTACAGTAATGGTACACATATGCCCTAAAAAACCCATATGGGTGAGCAGGAGGCCATGCCAACCAAGCAGCTATTGACAGTCTGCTAGTTCTTTAACATTGACCACAGAGCTGAACTTTGCTAATACTTATCATTAGATCAGCTCAGATAACCTAGATAATGGGGCTAAATGAAAGCTAATGTGTTCGACCTTGATGCCGGTTAGCAGTGTAAGCCCAGAGACTGGCTCCTTAATGAGAAAAGTCTGACAAGAAACACCAGAGTTCCACACAGAGGAACCTTTGTGTTTCTGCTCACCTGCGTGCATGCGTGTCCCCTTATCTGTCCCCCCTATAGGTGTATGGGTCTTAAACACATGCCTTCACCATGACTCACACACACATAAGCAAGGCTAGAGTAATTGTCATTCGATGAGTGATTTGTACTTCCAGGAATTCACTGATTACAGAGAGGTAAAAACACTCTTTTGTGCAAGTGTCAAGACGGTCATCTACCCGTCTGCTGCTGCTGTCCCAGATTTAAAGCCACAGGACAGAAAACACAGAGAAGCAACAAACACAACAGTAACACGAAGATACTAAGGGGCCTCAGACAGGCTTTTTTTTCCAAGCATGGAAGTAGAAAAATCTCCATGACATTAACATATTTAAAATTTAGAGGTAAAAGACCTAACAAAAAAACGTTATAAAAGGCCTGTGACAACTAATTAGAATAGAACAGCAGAGTGTCAAGGGCCAATGTAAACAAAAAGAGAAGCTTAATTATGTGTCTCATTAAGTTCACACCTCAAACGCTATAAGGCAGCATAGCAACATGACTAAACCCAGTACTCAAGTTTCTTTCTTCCTTTTTCTTTCTTTAGAAGAATGCCACTTTTGTGACAGAAATGACCAGTGCAGGATTTCTCCAGTGGTGTCTAAAAGCACATGTAAAATAGTTGGTGTGCAAAGATCACGTGCAATTTACCAGCATCACACTCCAATTGGTGTAATTTTCCCCTGTGAAATGCACACAAAAGATGCTATCAGTCTAGGGCTTCTTGCAGGTGTTAGCCACAGCAAAGCTAATGATTATCCATCTTATGAGTGTGACACATCAAAAAAAATAAAAAACAAAATAAATAGAGTCAACGTGGGATAAAAGCCCATTACCACAACTCAGCTCCAAAAAATAAACTGCTTTTTATTTTAATTAGCCGTGCATTGTCAGTGACAACACATACATAATTCAAAAGAAGCTGGCTGCTTATTATTCTTCCCGAGTTCCTTTGCAACAATTTTGTTCTCCTCTTTCTCCCTTCAGCAATATTTTCCTCTAGATGAGTCTTGATTGTTACTGGTAAGTTAGTTTAAATGCCTGATTAAGCGTTAAGGAAAGGTAAGCTTATTTATATAGACATTTGCTTATTGAAAGAAGAAAAAGGTGGACAGACCGCTGAGATAAAGATACTACTGATGTTAAAGGGTGACTTGCAGATCCTGTAGTCTGACCACAGCCCGGACCACAGAACTGCTTTGCATAATTGACTTCACACTTAAATAAACTGTGCTTTGTTATTGTTACAGTGACAAAACCACATCACACAACACGGTGAAAAAGACAGACAGAACGTAAGATAGTATATAGGGTCTTCTCACACATTTTCCCGAAAACATAAGGAACTATAAAAGCAACTTCAATTCAAACTGAAATCCACTAATTCTCAATCAAGCTCAGAATTAAGTTTTTACAACCAAAACTGGTGGAGAATGAAAAAGCACTGCATGTAGATGCTTCAACTGCAATAAAGGTAAGTGCTATGTAAGTGCTACGACACTGCTCCTTCACTGTGCACAAACATACTTGAATACACCTATTCTCTGCATGAAATGGGACCCAGAGGTTTGAGACCACTAGCGGAAATCATGTTTTATGTTTCTTTAATTAATTAAATCAAAATATAAATTAATTGTAATACAATGTATAAATGTGGTCTCAGATGTTTTGATCCCGACTTCATAGTCCATTTAAAACAAAGGAAACCTCCCAAAGACACATACAGGAACTGGTTTAAGGCTGCATCATCCCCTCTTCTTTTTATTATGGTCTTTAAGATCAGACCACAGGGACCATGACAAACTTAAGGTACAGTGGAGTCTGATATTCAATACATGGCCACATTCCTAAAGGAGTTTCATAAGATGCAATCATGCACATAGAATAGTAAATGGATGGATCTACAATGACAGGAAGTAATGTGACATAATGAATACATAAATTGCATGCATATTCTATTTGAATGAAGTACAGTTGTTGGCATTAACTGTACATGAATGATGTGAATCAACAAATTCATTTAGCATTCTCCCTAATTGACCCACCTTCATCCTGTCTTAATCTTTTGTTCTCTCTCTATTTATCAATGATCTCTACTGGTCTCTGTATTATCTTTCTGCGTCTCCCCCCACCTGCACCAAGAGCAGTCTGTGAGTCAGCATACAACACGCACTGGTCAGTCCGTTGCCATGGTGATGGTGCAAGCTGAGGGCAAAATCGACAGCTTTTAAGAAGCGCAGACGCTGCTAGAATTTAAATGGTCGACAGCCGCAGTGTGTGTATGTGTGTGACTTGTGTGCCGTTTTTAAGTCCAGATTAGCTGCCGGCATACAAGGAGACAAACGAATAGCACAAGAAACCTAACGGGACCTCTGACAACCATCCCTTGATCGTTTTCCTCAAATCTAAAACGAGGCTAAAAAAGGGGCTTTGAATGACAGGACCCATACAAAACACCTCATGGCTCTTTAGGGTCATTCAGATATGCCAAGTCTATGCAGCTCAAATCCTCTAGAAACATGCTTTTCTTCCTGTGATGTTTAGTATGAATGAGGAAAATAAAAACACACATGAAGTACAAAAATTCGTAAAGATTAATGACTCACTGTTTGGCATGATCTCAGAGAAGCAAATGTGCCATATTAAGTGTGTTAAGACATGAAGGAATGTGCAACTGATGTTTTGTGAATACTATAACACTGAAGATTTGCTAAAACCAATTAATTTATTTACCTGCCAACATAGTGACCTTAAAATAATAGCTGCAATACAGCAACCACAATGGCCTGTCATTACTGGTATTAAGAGCAAATTTAAAATACAAGACAACATTTTATGGTGTTGGTTAGTAAATCAAAAGTGAATGTTTACTGGTACAGTGGGATATAGGAAGGGCAATGTCATAAAATGTTATGGAAATATGATAATGAAATACTGTACCTTAAGAATTCATGTCCCCTGGTGAATAATTTTCCAATTCAGTGCACTCATTCTGATTAATAGATTCAAAACGGAACAACCAGATTTCAACTTCAACACCTTCACAGTTTTATTAAAAGCGAACTTGCTTTACGTGTAAAAACAAAAAAATACAAAATACAACATATTTCAAATCAATAGAAACAAAAGAATAAAACATAACAAATGATAGAAATTAAACATAAGAGGGGATGTCTGCAGCTTTAAACACAGTTGCAAAATGGTCACATTCATCATAGAATGCAAAGGGTCATTGTATACATGTTTGTTTTGTATATTCGTGACTTGTTACCTGTAAACTATTAATTTCTGCAAGACATCTTTTTAACATTGCATCTAACCACCTCAATAAGGGAAAAGCAAATATTGCTTTAAACATGAACACTCTCACTTTTAACCAGACTTTTTACACAATGCAGCCGCCACCTAAGGTCTATCTGGTTGGTTCCAAATGGTATTTACAGATTTGGTATCAACAAAATGTTTTGTTATAAAGAGTGGAATCTTAAGTTATTCTACATAAAACTACTTAAGTTGCATGCTGCAACAGACTAAATGAACATATAAAAGTGGATAAACACTTAAACATCAGCGCACAGCTGATCATTAATTCAAAACATACAACTTGCATTTCAAAAACCTTATCCAATGATTGTCACCAAAACTTTGTCAATAAAATCCAAAAGAAAACTGTAGTTATTTTTTGTTATCTTGTTAAAACTACTAAAGAAAAGTGATCTGGTTTTTGTGTAAAGTGGCTTTCTATTTACAGTGAATACGAAATTATTCACAACATGAAAATCCTGCAGTTAATTTTTCAACAATGTTCTATGGCACACCTTTATGTCTGTAGCTAATTACATGATCCCACTTATACATAACAAATAGAAGGCACTCTCTGTATGTGCAATTAAGAAAGCGTGTGTGCGTGTGTGTGTGTGAATAAATATAATTACCTGTCATTTATCTGTAAAGTAATTCACTTTGACTATATCTGGATCAAATAATATTTAAAGATCTCTCAAAATGTGCTCGTCTTACTTGACCTTACTTGACCTTCCTTAGTGTGGTTTTGAATCTATTTAGCCCACATAATTTCTATTTTCATCCCTTCACCAAAATACCATGAAGTATTTTTTTAGAACCTTTTGACACACTGACAATGTGTAATAATATCTAGCTAGCCTGACAAAGGGCATTAAAAGAATGATAGCTATACTTATATGTTGCGATGTGAACCTTTCAAAGCAAAAATAAAAAAATAAGGCTCTAGCCAACATCCTTCTGGCCTAAAGTTTAGTATACCACAAATGCATTCAATCAATATTAATATTCAGTTACAGTTACATCTTTTCTAAGACAACAATATACATTGCCCTCTCAATTTTTTTTAATAAAAGCATCGAATATTAAGGCTTTGCTGTATTATCTCCTTCATTTAAAAAGAGTATAATTAAATAAAGTAAAATGTTTCCTTCAGAGCATGACTGACATAGTACAAACTGGTAAAACAGGAAATTACAAAACGATTAACAAATAAAATAAAACTTTGTGCAATTAAGTGATGTGCATGCTTTGTGATTAGTGCAGGTTTGTTATGACTTTCAGTTCCAGCCCTTAATGCATCCCTTTAGTCCACACCATGTTGCAGTGATAATCTGATCTGTGGTACCCTGGGCTGTGGTACTCTGGGCTGTGGTACTCTGGGCTGTGGTACTCTGGGCTGTGGTACTCTGGGCTGTGGTACTCTGGGCTGTGGTACCCCTGGCTGTGGTACTCTGGGCTGTGGTACTCTGGGCTGTGGTACTCTGGGCTGTGGTACTCTGGGCTGTGGTACTCTGGGCTGTGGTACTCTGGGCTGTAATACCCTGTCATGCTTTGCAAGTTGTCTCCTACCTGTTTGGTGCTATATTTTGGAGGGTTGGCCTTGTAGCTGTAATCCGAAAACTGGTCTGAGCCTGTTGAGTTGTTATCCCCGGTTCCTACAAAGGTGTTGGTGGCTGGCAGGTCCTGCACTGCCTGGTGTTTCTTTGAGGCAGAAGGTGACTGAGGCTGGAGCTGAATAGATGGCAAAGGAGAATTAGATCGATAGTGTCGTCCCAGGTCTGGGCTCCCTGGAGGGTAGTTGAGTGGCAGATGAATCCTAGGGCTGTCATTGACGCCATCTGTCATGAGGTTGAACTTTAAGCCTTTCTGAAGACTTCCCCCTTCATCCTCTTCAGATGGGTTGGTAGGCTTCGGAGCTTTGCTTTTCTTTGCCTTTTTGTTTTTGTTGCTCTTAGGTCCTGGTTTGGGGGCATATAGGTCTTTGGTCTCCTTCTTGCCTGCCTGATAGCCACTTTTATTCTCCTTTAGCACTACATGCCTGATAACCACTGCCACTACAATGATTAGAATGACCACTGAAAAGCCACCCAAGACTGCAAACACAATGTTACTATGAGGGTCCCGAGAATAATCAGGATCTCCGGCAATGTCCATTTCAAGTGGTGTATAAAGACTGTGTCCAACAAGTCCTTCAACATGGGAAACATTTCCAATTGTCTCATTTACATAGATGTGGACCAGTGCAGTTGTATGGCGTGGTGGTGTGCCTTTGTCTTTAACTTTTACCACCAAGCGATGGAGACCGATGTGTTTGGATGTAAACTCTTTAGCCAATGTAACCTCTCCTTCTGCAGAAATGCGGAACAAACCATGGGGGTTGCCCCCAATGATACTGAACTCCAGTTCAGAATTTGAACCAATGTCGATGTCCTCTGCTTCAACACTTTCTACATGAGTTTCTGGGCTAGTTCGAGGATCCAAGAACTTGTATGAGGAGTTAGAGGGCTTGGTGACATATGGAGCATTGTCATTCTCATCAAGAACATTAATGGTGATGCCAACATAAGAAGAACGTGGTGGGTCACCTCCATCCATGGCTTTAAGTTGAAAACTGTAGGTGCTTTCCTTTTCCCTGTCAAAAGAAATGGTTGAGAGGATTGTGTAGGTTCCATTTTGAATCATAAACTTGCCATTGTCTGGTTCTACAGAGAGCTGAACACGAGCATTTTCACCTTTGTCATAATCATTGACTGTTACCATTCCAACAGGACTAAGGGGTGGCATGTTCTCTTGAACTGAAAAGCTATAGCCGTTCAGCATAAATTTTGGATCATTGTCATTCCTGTCTAGGACCTTAAGAACAACAGTGGCTGTTCCTCTTAAACTTGGCACACCTTTATCAGCTGCTGCAACTAGAAATTGATAGTGATCTAATTGTTCACGGTCCAACTGACTCATGACTCGCACTTCTCCTGTGTTTGGGTTAATTTCAAAAAGCCCCTCAGGGACTGTTCCACCAGTTATACTGTATGTCAACTCTGCATTAGTCCCACTGTCTGCATCTGTGGCTACTACATCCAAAACCTTGTCACCTGGCTGATTCTCCTCAGCAAACTCCACCTCATACAAAGTGGTCGAGAAGACTGGAGCATTATCATTCATGTCGGTCACTTGCACCCTTAGGGAGTTTGTGCTGGACAGTGCAGGGTTGCCGGAGTCCACTGCCACAATTTCAATCCTGTAGTCTTTGATCCGTTCATAGTCCAGTAGTGTTGTTGTCTGAAGGAAGTACTTCCTCTTGCGGTCATTACCTGTTTCACTGGCCGATCGCAGCTGAAATGGCACATCCCCTGCAACCACGCAGGTCACTACAGCATTCTCACCCTCATCACGATCAGACACCTCCACCAGAGCAACAGGTGTACCAACAGGCATGTCCTCCGATATGTTAGCAACACCATCTTCATGCGTCACAAGACCAATGCCCCGGATCCTGATGGATGGTGCATTGTCATTTTGGTCTTTCACTGTGAGAGTAACAAGGGTTTTGGAGCTCTTAGATTGGGGACCGTTGTCTCTAGCTTGGACATAGAACTTGAGCATGCTGATTTCTTCTCGATCCACCAATCCTTTGACGAAAATGATGCCCGTATTACGGTCAATGCTAAGAAGTCTTTGCACTGCTGGTAATGCCTGGTGAATGCTGTAGGTCACTTCGCCGTTGGGTCCCATGTCAGAGTCATTGGCCTTCACCTAAATCAAAAAAACAAAACAGAACTAAGCAATGCACTGAAACATTAATTTGCAAAACATATTACTCAATACAGATAACAAAAGCAGTGATCATGTATTCATCACAGTGATTTGGCTCTTTCTAACATCAAATAAACATTTTGTTAATGGAGCTAACAAGACAGATAGAAATATAGAATAATAGTTATTGCCATTTACATGATTGACAGCTATTGCATAAATGAGGCATATTGTTTATCCGTTTGTCACATTATTAAACTGCATTTGTTCAATCAGGAGCATTGGAAGAGGACAGAGATCAGTGAAGTGCCAGTGAATTAGCATGGATGGAAGATTGTCATGCCTGCCAAAAATATGCTTTATACACCTAAAATAAAACCCACAAGCTCATCCAAGAATTGCATTAGGTTAATTAATAGCATAACAGAATCTTCCAAGAACTTAATTTTAAGCACCCCTCCACCCCACACCTCTTTTTATTTCAAAAGACAGCTTGTGTTTTCACTACACTGTGACTCTATATAATAAAAAGTTAAATTACAATATCATTCAATACTCAGATGTTTTATTTTTAAAAATAAGAGCATGTACTCAGATGAGTTAAAAGTTGGAATTAAACATTTTGGCTTGATTAAAGCTTTCCAACATTTAAGGATTTGTTCCTGTCCTTGGCTGTGTATGAAAAACACACATGCTCTTTCAGGCCATGTATTTAGAGAGCCCAGCCTTAATCTGAGGCAGTCATAAGATTATTCATGGTGCTTAAGTTATTACGACTCAATATGAGTCACTCCATTTCATCTGCCATGCAAACAGGGAATTCATTTTATTTAATGTATTTGAAGTAAATTTCTCTGAACAGGCTGCAACACTCCATCAATACTTACAACTCTCTGAAATCATAAAATTAGGCAGTTTTAATACCACTACTGCTTATTTGCTTCTGCATGAAAGGATGCTTCAGAGTGGAAATAAAATCTTCTGATATGCTCTTTGAAAACAACTTGCATGGATTAATTGTTCACTGAGAGATTAACAATCATTTAATGTTTTTTTGCCCAGACACTTGCTTCAGATTGATCCTGGAAAGCTTCCAGCCTTCACAGATGTCCTAATCTTAGTAGCAGCTCTGTTTCCACAACAATTCAACATGTAATCTCACCACCAGTCAATACTTCACTCCTGTTTTGTAAAGCTTGTGTTTAAAGGAACCATGAGGGATCAATCGATTGCCTGTGAAAATATGATTTGGCTTCCTCATTTCTTCTGTGTTAACCCTGTTGTGTGAGAGCAGAGGCTAAAGCCCATCAGGATAACTGAGACTTTCATTTATAAAAACTTGTCAGCTTCTGTATGTGGGGCTTGAGTGCACTTCTATTGCCAAGCTGTCAAATCATCTCCTGTATTACTTAATGTTCAGTGTGAATGTCTGGCATAACACATAATTGTTTTTGGTTTAGGTCAGTGAGATACTATAAATGTACCTATAAATTGGGAGTGTGCAAGTGTCTATCCACTGTTTTAATTCTTATATGCACATATTAATATTTAACGTATTACAATTAGTTTGTCTTGAATTAGATCAATATTTGGCAGGGAGATTTATTTTTTAAATAGAAAGTTATGGATAGTCTTGTATAAGAAAGTACTTCAACAAAAAAAATACTGAATGTAATAAAACTGCTTCTGAAACTGCTTGGTATTTCATAGGGAGAGGAAGTAAGAAACAAATCACTTACCTGCAGAACAGAATGACCCACTGGGCTGTTTTCGGGCAGCTCGCCCTCATAGTGTGACTTCTCAAATTTGGGCACATTATCGTTGGCATCTGTAATGGTGATCCTGAGAAGGGCGCTACTCTGTCGGGGTGGAGAGCCGCCATCGACCACTTTTATGTTGAGGTCGTAAGAATCTCGCTGCTCTCTGTCCAGGTTACCCAGTACAATAAGTTGTGGCAATTTCTCATCCGAGTCTTGCGCCACCTGCAGGCTGAAAAGGTTGGTGGCTTCAGGGCCAGTTGTTAACGCGTAATCAGCGATGCCATTGCTTCCGGAATCCTTGTCGCTAGCCACTGGAATTGAGAAAAGCGCACCTATGTGTGTGTTCTCCGGGATTGACAGAGTCAACACAGGTGATGAGAACTGCGGGGTGTTGTCATTCTCATCCAAGATCTCGATGCGGCCTTCAATAAGCCGAGGTCCTGTGCCTTTCATCAGGTCTGTAATAGATACCTCAAATTCCAGAAAACAAGGGTCACCCTCGAAAAGGTTGCGACAGTCCTTAAGAGTCTCGCGATCGATTGGGGTCTCTGTGGTGTAGATATCTCCCGTTTTGCCATCCACACGAAGGTAAGGAGCTCCCACCTCGAGCTTGTAAAGGTGACCAGTGTCTGGCAGGCCCTGGTCAGACGCCAGGCTTCCGATCAACGTGCTGGGTGGCTGCTCCTCGACCACCTGGTAGTGAATGGCATTGACTACATTTGCACAGCAACAGAGAAGCACAATCCACAGCAGCATGGCACTCCACAGCGACCACATCGCAATGACACTTCGGCACATCATCAGTCTGTTGCTGCAAAAAATAAACAAACAAATAAATATGATGAAATAAATATACATTTTTCCAATACAATCCTTCAAAGTGTGTGCCAGTGCCAAGAAACCTGTTAAAAGATGGCAGCCACAGAGTTTTATGGCACTGAATCTCTGAGATTTATGATTGATCGGCCCTTCATATGTTGTAAACCTCTCCTCTTTTGAGGCAGTAAATGTGTCACAAAGAATTGTGTTTGATCTTCATTTTGCAATTCTCTTGCCATGTACAATTCATGAAGCTGACACATGCCTGTGTTCCTCAGAGATGCCTGAGCTGACTCACCCTTAGAGAAAGGCAAGCTAAAGTGATGTCCATTCAAATAATACTTCAACTTAACTCCTGATCTGTTTTTCCAAATGCATTGACAAAGTGTTTTGTTACTCGGATCCACAATCAGATCACATCCTTCTCACCAGAACTGCCAAAAAATGTAATGTACTGTAATTAAATCATAGCCAAAGTATAAACGCTGTAGATATTTTCTGGAAAAAGGATACATTAAAAAGATTCTAAGATCTAAAATTTTCCTTTGTTTTTTATAGTTGTTTTTAAGTATTTCTGGAGCCACACACGTCCAATCTTTTTAATACTTCTGGTCCCTGTAGTCTTCTAATGCCATTTACAAAAATGCTTTAAATAAACAGGGTGTAAACAAAGACACAATAACAGCAAGACAAAAAAAAACATTGCTTTCATGTTAAAAGCCTAGGGAGAAAAAAATACACAAAATGTGTAAAAAGATAGATTAGCCTGTATCACACACACACACACACACACACACACACACAAAGTCTTCTCTTTCCTGTTTAAGTCTAAGCTATTGAAGAGTTTGCAGGAGTGTTCTTTTCTAATCTTTCAATGGCCACTTTAGCTGATAGCAATTCACAGCAAATGGCTCCCAATTTACTACAACATCACACAGAGACGGTGGTAAGAGACAGGACTTTGGAGACTGTCTTGATAACAACCCCCTCCTGCCACTTACCCAAACCTCAGCATGAGCTACTATGAAAGAACATGAAAAGGAACAATCAAATAAATCAGTTTCTTTTTAATCCGTCACGTTTAAGGTCACGCTACTTTGATGTTTCCCACTGTGGTAATTGCAGATACCCCTCTAACATATGTGGAATGTTACACTACCACGCTCCCTATGGCTAATGAGGCAGGGCTGCTAGATTAC
>JAZGTK010009017.1:0-17676 GCA_036877625.1 Ambastaia sidthimunki | reverse complement strand
GTGCTAAGATGCTGTTCCACAAGCCAAATATAGTAACATCTGCTAAGCACAACGTTATAGTACCTGCCACACGAATAAACAGGTATATAGTGAGTACAGACTCAGACATAGTTCTGCGTGTTTTTGTGAGGACTCTTCTGTGTTATGTGCTAAATAAAGCTGTTCTAAATCAGACTTCATGAGGACTAGTCTTATGTAATCAGTGAAAATAAATGATTTGCATTTTACAGACAAGGGTTTGGTTCTTTAAAAGGAGAAGTAGGATGTTAAATGTTCCTCATGGAAATCACAGGTTAATGAGTCATTGGTGACATGGTACAATAAATACCTGTTTTGTGGGAGGTGCTTGGATGTGTTTTTTTTTTGAAGACATTTTTTGTGTGTGACTCTCTGTATAGCGCATACAACACAAATCTTTTGCCAATGACGTCTTGAATAATTAATTCTACCCTTTATTTGGAAAGCTCTGCGTCTAATGCAGTAGATGCATTGTGATCATCTGGTATAAGGAGAGGCTTAAGGTGGGGTGTCTTAAATATCAGACCAGCTGATTAATGTCTAAGCAATTTGTTAATAACTACTTTTAAGCTTCTGTAACTGCTTTTTAATGGTGAGGCTCTTTTATAGGACTCAGGAGACAGTAATCTGTTTTGTCAGCATTCACAGTCTAATTTCTTTGATCTTTAATTTATCTACAGACTCATAAGTACGTACGTTTAACATGTTTCATGCTTGTTAATGAGATCCAACCTCCTACATCTGAACCGGACTTCATCTACATCTGAACTTCCTGACTCTGAGCTTATTGTCTGTCCAGATAGTTTACTGAATATGTCTGTAACTGAAAGACTCACTACTTGATGTGTCTTTCTGTTTCCTGACTATTTCTTTGTCTCTCAGTTGGCCATAATTGTTAGTCACACATCCACCCAGGAAACCAGCCCCAAGTTTAGTTGCTTTACATTCAGATAAACCATCTATTTAAAACCTAGACTTTGATGTATAATGGTTTCGGTTTGGTCCTATAAACATGTTACATACTATGCTCACTCACATAACTATGTCAGTAATGTAAATTACAGGCTTTACAGAATTAACCCTCGCTTTCCTCTCAGAGGCAGCCCACATACCATTTCATTTACGGTAGTCTAAGAATCTTCCTGTAGGTTCAGTCTGTCACCTGCAGCTGCAATATGATGCTGTGAGCGAGTTTCGCACTTTTAAAGTGAAAATATTTACTCTTATTACACGCATCAGCAACATTTAACCCTCACAAAACACGGTGCAGTACATGCAGTCAACGTAATTAAACAAAAATAAAGTAGCTTTTATAACAGTTATGTGATGTTATTTTTTATATTGTAAGGATGTTAGATTTTAACTGTTTAATTTGTTATGTTTTTTTTGTAGTTAGACTTTGCTATAAAAATAGCCAATGATGCTGATACAGCTTTAAAGATTAAAAAGATGTTTTTGATGTATAGACATACATATTTAAATATAAATGCATATTGTATATTTTCAGATTAAAGGACTACAACAGAGTAAGGAGATGACACTGGCTGATAACCGTCTTCTAGCTGAGCAGAACCTTAAACTCCAGCCCAAGCTTGACTACCAAAAAAATGAGCTAACCAAACGCTACCGGTGCCTACAGGACATCTTTGAGGCCTTTCAGCTGCACAAATCCACTCTAGGTAAGAAACTGTATAGCTTCACTTATGATCGCCCTTGTGTTTATCATTGTGTGACGTTTGTTCTTTAAAAGCTTGGAAAAGTTGCTGTGGAAAGCATTTATAAACCAGTCCTTTGGGTTTCAACACGTTGGTATTGTTGTAGCACATGACCCTATTGACTTAGTCACCTAAGACCTGTTTTTCTGGTTTTGCACATGATTTTCATAAAGCTGTACACAACCAGCTCTTACGTGAGTGTGCTTCATTTTTTTCTACGTGTTTGTTCCTCGTTGAAGCAAATGGCAGAACAAGATGGTTGTGGGTTATAGTGTCACTGCTGAGACGGATCTGTGACTTTGAAGAGAAAGTATGTCGTGACCTTCCACACCCTCCTGCACTGTGTGTGCTGGTATCACGAATACAACGCAGTCACTGATTGGCCTTTGTGACGCAGCGGTTGCCTGGAAGTTGATTCCAAACATTTCCAAACAGTTTCATTTTACCAGCTGTACAGTCATGTGGCTTTGCTTTTGAGAGACGTTGTAGCCTTTCCGCCTCCCACACTCTGTGCTGGATTATTTATTTTGTGTAGCATAGAACTAGGCAATAAATCCTAGTAATAAAACATTCGCTATTTATTTGATGACTTTTTTTAATTAAAATTGAGCTGTATTCTGAATAGAACAATTCCATTAAGATTCCTAAAGAGTGGTGTTAAGCTGGCGATTTCCTCTGTCTTAACTTGCACGTATGAGAGCATTAGAATAGATCTTTTAACAGATTTAAAAGATTCTTAAGTATCAGTTTAAGTATATTAAGTATCAAGTTTGAGTCATTTCAGTGAATCAGTTAAGACCTCCTTAGTGAATTGATTCCTTATTTCACATGTCTGATTCAGCAATTCCTTTCTATTTAAGCTGTGTAGCCCAGCCCTCGTGAAACAATATTAAATAGAGCTGTTCAGAGTGTAGTCCTAAAGTCTGGAAGAGAATTAGTTTTTTCCTGTTTCATAACAGCTGTTGTAAATAATGACCTAAAAAAGGTTTTACATCATGATGAATTACCATGATTTCGACTAACATGAATTAGTCATACCTCAAATGCCACACACTGACAAGCATGTTTAAGTTTTCATGCTTCGTGAATCGAACAACCATTTCTTTATACAACAGGTCATGCTTGACATCATTGTCAGCTGCTGTTTGGCCTACTTTAAATCATTAAACCATAATACTGGGATTTTCCACTATGAAACCAGCTTTTGTGATGTGTATTTATCCCTCAGTTGTCACTTCCAGCACCTCACGTCACACTTTTGGCCCAGTGACATTTATCTTCTGTGTTTTTCAGCATAGAGGAAGCAAACATGGTTTGTTGTCATCTGTATAGAGAGGAAGAGAATATTAATGGCTTTTGCGGAATGTAGGTTACCCACTTTTAAAAGGCTGGGTGGATGTATCCGTCCCAGATAAGGGTTTACCAAGCAGCAGTCATAGCATCTGGTCCGGGTGGGGGACGCGACTGTCCAGTCACTCAGCTGTTCATTTGACCCAGATAAACAAAAGCCTGGTCTTCAGGCTAAATTGTGTGGTGAGGTTCCTGTGTGTACATTAACCAGCAGTCACCCCCATTCCTAAAGCAGAGCCATGACAACAGAGCAGCTCTGTGTGGGGGTGTTTTAATGTCTTCTAGGCAGCGTAGAGGAACAGTGTGGCTTTGTGCCTTGAGCTGTGTCAGAAACAGGGGTTGGAGGGGGGAACGCAATATGCGCACACGAACAAACACAGACACACACACTTTTTCCCTCACACACACACACACACACAGATTTTCCCTCTTTTCTCCTACACACCCTTCTGGAAAACACAAAGGAAGCAGGGCTGGCTATAGACACAACAGTGTTATGATCTGCAGGATATTAGTGAGAATAAGCTCTGCTTTTATATACTGTGCAGTAGCCTATATACTAAAACTGTATGGTGTGCAGAAACTCTTACATAACATTTACATTTATGCATTTGGAAGATATTTGCATTTAAGTTACACATTTTATCAATATGTGTTTCCTGAGAAACAAACCCACAAACTTTGAGCTGCTAACGCAAAGCTCTACCAATTGAGCTACGGGAATACCATTTAAAAAACTGTTGAATTTTTTTTACAAGCATTTCCCTTGTTTTAACTCAACTATTAGAAGCTTACACAATTTAAGTGATTGTTAAAGACTGGTGAAGAAAGATCTGGATCCAGTAATTTAATCTTTAGTATTAATCTGGAAAACATGGTGTGAGATAGTAGTAGAATGAACGGTTGAATAACAGACCAGCACCAATTTTTGTTCCTCTTCTCATGCTGCTAAATATCTTCTAGCTGAGAATTCTGTGGTTAACATTGGCTTGTTCACAATGTAGTGGCTTTTTCACACATAGTTTTGACCTAACCAACACCTCAGTCTATTTCTGTATCTTTATCTCAGTGTCTTTCTGTGCATCACACTCAACCACAGACTGATACGACATAACAGCGTTTTTCAACTGGTTTCGCATTAAGAGCCAGATTTACTTTGGTCATACAGTGGCAACTCTATAAAGCACAACATTATTTATTTCACAGCATTTGATTTCATTTTCTTGACAGCCAATCTTTCACCTTGAAAAACATGTTATCGTTTTTGTCCCACTGAGTGATCTTCTATAACCTGCCTGGACCAAACGCTTCACAACAGACAGTACAGATAGTTTTCAGGCTCTTGCCAAGATTATGGTCACAACACATAACTCTTATAAGATGTCTCTGCCAGGAAAATAAATGTAAATAAATGTAAATTAATAGGGAGCAGGATGGGTTAGAGAGCTGGAAGGCTATAACAACAAAGTGTCAAAAGTTGTATTTTAAAATGTCTGAGAGCTTGTTTTTCTTCTGCAAACTTTGTTTTCTGGAATTTTTTTTCCAGAAGGTGCTACTTTAGGAAATTGATTTCTTTGTATAACTTCCTGGCTGTTTTGATGTTGTTTCATTTATGTTATTGTTGAATGAATTTAAATGTTGCATTTATTTGAAGGACCTTTATGTAGCAATGTATAATCCATAGACTGAAACCATTTTTATGTCCTGTTTGTCCTGAGGCAAACCGGCTGTATTTCCAATAAATACGTTGTCTAGACAGGAATTTTGACCAACAAATGCTTTTTATGTTTACTTAAATATGGACCCATATTATGATGAGGTGGGGAGCGCTCTAGCATATATGCAAATATGCTTGTGACCATCTAAAAGCAGCCACATCCGGACAACATACGCCCATAATTAGACTGTATGCAAAGATTTGTTGATAGACAGCCTACCTAACACGGTTAATACACTTTCAAGCAGGTTGAATAAATTCCTGCATTATAACTTCAGTATCAAATAACTGGCTTGGCAATTGTCTTAATTTTTCAAACATGTTAATTACAAAAGATGAAAAGCTTTTGTTCTGTTCATTCCTCATTTCTTTCTCTTTCGTCCACCCACAGACCACAAGTCTGGAAACATTCCCTTGGACACATTGCTTGCACTCCTACAAGCGGAAGGGGCCAAAATCGAGGAAGAAACTGAGGTAATTTGTGTGCCGCATTACCACAAAACCTCAAACGTTTCAAAGCTTTGAAGTTGTACCGAATCACTCTGCTGTAGACTGTTTGCGTGGGCTAGCTCAGCATCTGATGAACTCGTTAGACAATAATTGTGGTATTACCTTTTTTTCTCCTGTTTTAAATCAGAACATGGCCGATTCTTTCCTTGATGGCGCAGCCCCCCTGGACACCTTCATTGATGAGTACCAGAGTAAGAGGAAGCTCGCGCACCTGCGGAGAGTGAAGATTGAGAAGCTCCAGGAAATGGTGCTGAAGGGACCCCAGATGGCCCATGCTGCACCCCAGCCCTCTCGCTCTCAGGACCTTCCTTCCAGGCCAGCTGCTCTCCAGAGAGAGGTCAATGGTTCCCCTATGCCATTGCCCCGCCGGGCCCCTCCTCTTCCACCTGTTAAAGTCACCCAATCTCCTGCTATCCAGACACCTGCAGCCATCTCCTACCCCCCTGCCTCCTCATTTCCCGCAACCTCTCCATATCCCCCTATTCCACCCAGAGCGGGAAATTCACCAGCAAGTTTTACTCAGGGATACCCCAGCATATACATGCAGCAATACCCCCCACCTGTGCCCCAGAGACCCTCACCACGCATGGCACCCCAGCCAGGCTTCATAATGCAGTGAGTGGGGGGTGTTAAGATCTGCGAAGAACAAACAATATATACACTGGATATTCATTCAAGCCTTTTGAAGGTCCTTCAATATGCATGTAATATCATATTGTGCACCAGGATGCCAAGATTGAGTTTTGTCGCATAATAAATAAGACAATTCTGCACTCAGAGGCATCCACAACAGGACCTTCAATTTGCACTTTAGACTTTGTGTTTTTGATCAGTCGTGGCTGGTGTCAGAGATCTGTACTCTCATAATTAGCGTAAGATCAAGCATTAGATCAGATTGCTCATTCAGTTGAAGTTTTACATGAGCCACAAAAGTTTCCACACACAGTGAAGTTATTGCCATTCATCTGGGCTTCTTCAGTAATGTACAGTATGTCATCTTACTTCTCCAATTTGAAGAGCTTCAGTCTGATGTTTTGTTTAAGTACTTAATCCAAATTCGTGCTAATTTATCAATTCATCCACTTTAAAATCGTCTGACATTTCATAATTAAAAAGTTGCTTTAACATTGACAAAGGTGATGCCTATGCAAACTGACTGAGACTGAAATGTGCCGAGTTTATTGAGGGAGGGAGGGGGGTGTGATTGGACGGGTAACCTGAGACCTGCAGCTGGAGATATTTTTTCCACTAAATCCAGTTTTTGTCCACGTGCTTGTGCTGTTGGCGGTAGAACAGTGTGATTTAATCCCAATTTGGGCAAATGTGGGTAAAATCATTTGGTACTTGTGTTGGAAGAGATTGGGTGAAATTGACATTAGACTCTACTGCTACAATGTAGAGAGCACCGTAATGCCTTATGTATCTCAGATATGAGCAAATTCATGCTGATGTGGGATGTTAATTGCGAATCTGGAAGATGTGTGTGTGTGTGAAGGGTAGCGTGTGTGTAAAGGAGTTATTTTTAGTAAATGAGTCATGTGAGTGTGAACATTTGTGAGGCATATGTGCTTGTACTTATTACCCTACATAATTAAACTGATGCTCTATGCATAATATATCATTTGACGTTTATATCTAATGTATTAACCCTCCGTGTGCTTATTTTTGCCATCTGGTGTGAAGATGCTAATTGAAGAAGTGTATTTAGAAGTGTAGCCCTGTATTTAAATGCACCTCAGATATCTCTAATATATAGCCATACCATTTTAACTCTTCAAACTTACATCCCATGTATCTTTTTTGGTATAATTGGACTTTCCTGGGTCACTGGTTCTGTTATGTATCCATATCTTGCTCTTAATCCATAACGTAACTTGCGGTCCATCCAGTGTCCATTTCTTTTGATATATTTTTAATTTGTTGTCTGTGCACATGTCTGTGACTGAAATAGCCACTTTGTGCCTATGCTGGGTAAGATGAGGACCTGGTTACTGTGGTGACCAGTGCATTTTGTGCTTATATGCCTCCCACTCAATAGCAAATTACCTGAAATCTCTAGAATTCTGCCCTTAAAAATATGCTATTCATGCAGGTACATTCTTACAAGTGTCCTTTTGATTGATTATCTGTTTATCTTATGCCAGATAGACCATACATATGCAATCATGCATTCAGGAAGTTGACATCATAGAAACAGGAAGAAAATAACTTTGTTTAGATGAAGTGCTCTGTTTAATCATTGGTGCTGTTGCATTTATTTGTCAGTAACATTTATTGAATTGAGCCAGAAGTTCACTGGCAACACATTAATAACAGGCTCTGTTTGAATTAAATCACGTCATGTTTGTCAAACTTGGGTTTGGTATCTGTTTTGTTTTATTGCAACAGATCAAGGGGGAGAAACATTTGAGCACTCTATGAATAAGGTTGTATTATGTCTAAACAGTGACTTAATACCTGTAAAACACTGTGTATTTAATGGGCTTGCCAGCCATCTGGAAAAACAGCTTTCTTCCTCAGAAACGTTTTGTTTGTAAGGATGTCTTTCTATGTCTTACAAATATTATAATGCATAGATTTGTAACTGTAAGTTGTCAATTGGCTGAATGCTGTTGCTGATATAAAGTGTTTTGTACTCCTATAATGTATAATATGCAGACTATTCTGTGCTAGGTATTGCTTATTGAAAATGGTAGAAATAGAAAATGGAACTGACATTTCTATCTGAAAGATAATAAATAGTATCCCAACATTTTTCTTGAGTTGAACCTTTCATGCATTTTATTCAGGCACATTTTTGTTTCTGTGCGCATGTTTGCTGGGCCCTAACAAAGCACTCCCCCTAGTGGACGCAAGTGTACCTGCACAATTAAATGTTCAATGTTATTCCAAGACCTGGTCACACGCTTTTAATGCATTTCTAAAACTTTTACAGCCAGTTTCATATTTAGTTATGTATGAAGAGTGGGTGACACAAAATTAAATTAACAACTTGTGTGATTCATCAGTGAGAACATGCTCATAGTGTCCCCTAAAGTGTCCCATACCCATACATCGACAGAACCTGCAATAAGGGGTGTTAGATAAACATCACATTTAAAAGATTTCTGTCTTTTTTTTATCTTTTTGTTTGTTTGTTTTGAACTACATAGTATCATTTCAGTATCCCATTAACTAACAAGTTTCCCACAACTTTAACACTGAACTTTGAGGGGCCTGCAGCACGACCCATTCAACCATACTTCTGTAATAACGTACAACTATAAATACACTATAATAGATAAGAATTATATGCTAACGGGGGAATCTTACAAAACCTCAACAACAAGTTTTCCTCGCTTTTCAATTTAACCATCTGCTTTGCACGTGTCAAAGTGTACGTGCTACGCCATGCTTACGTCAGCGCGTCGAGAGCCACGGCTCCGCCATATTGCAGGAAATCCGTGTGAGGTTTAGAGATTAGCGTTTAATCTGAGAGACTGCGAACGAGAGTGTGATTGGAAGTTACTGCTAGCCATATGGTTAGATCGAGTGGGCGGGTAGATCGCACAGTTGCTAGTTGTCATACGACAGGACATATGTTTATTAAGATAAATCAGGGGTGTTCTGGACGTTTTTATTATTTTCTGCTCTCTTATGATTGTCTGTCTAAACTGGCGAGTTGACATTCTGACTCTGAAAAGTGGGAAATCGGATTATCGTTCAAGATTGCGCACCAAACCCTAATCATCTTGTGTCGCTGGCTGTCGTTGCTACGAGCCGAAGATATCTGAGAGAGAAAAGGCTGATAGCTAGACAGGTCAATGTCAGTTGGGAAAGACCAAGACCAGACTCGATCGTAGTAGTTTCATCAGCCAGGATTGTGTTTCTGTTAGCGGAGGAAAGCGATCGAGTTTGTGTCTTCTGGCGATGGGCAGATTTTCACGTTATTATGCTGCCCTGTGACTCGTGTACCCAACTGTTGGTCAGTGTTGACTAAATTAGCTGTATTTAAAATCAAGCCTGTGAAAATCTGAATTTTAGCAGTTCTCGGACCCTTCAGAGTAGCGGGCTACTTTGCGATCCCTTGTTTGGACTGGCACCAGCGAACACGGAGATTTTGTTTGCCCGATTACTGGCTAATAAATCCTGACCGAAGTGTGGGAAGATGTCGACTAAAGAACCGAAAGAAAAACTGTCGACCACCGAGCGAATCGTTAAAAGTAAGTTTATTTCAGTTTGTGCATCATTAGATATCACCACGAAGTTGGTCTCCGCAAATACGCGGTCTTGGTGGTAGACAGATGGATGTCTAGACAACGCGCTTGCCAGGTAGTTACAGCTTTTTTAAACACTTGATTAGTTTCCACAGTGGTATTTGGCATCCCGCACGAATTTCTTTTTGTCAGGGTTTGGCGAGGAAAAGAAATTGGTCTCAGATATAACAGTTATTTGCAACTACTTTTAGACAGCCCATCCCAGTTTTGCGAGAAGCCTTTGCAATGACATCTGGTCCTTGAGAGATGCTGGACGCAAACTTTACTGTCCATACATTGACATTTTGAAGCTTGATATGAGCCCCAATGCACTGACCAAATTGTCTGATATGATTTAGCCTATTCTTAGAGCCAACGCCAAAAGAACTTGTTTCAGAATAAATTACCTGCAATCTTCCATATCAAGATATTTTATTTTAACATCTGATCAGTGTTTTGTATTCACAGTAGCTTGGGTCTGGATAAAGCGATGGTTGCTGTATATTGGCCATGACTGAGGATAAATCAGGTGCCGGTGACTGTTGATTCTGAGTCATCGAAGTAAAATATAAATGTTTCTGCTTTAACATCTGGGGTGCATTACACTTGCATAAACCAAACTGATATTAAAATTCAGCAGTGCTTTTCATCAGCCAACCAGAGAATGAGCTTATAATTATTTGTGCAACGAAATATATACATTATCTTTATGGATCAGCATCAGGAACTTTGAGACTAGACTAGATAGGAAAAGCATGATGGTTTTCAAGATGTATTAGACAAAAACCTCAGAGGCTTCTAACTCTTCATACTGCTGTAATGTTTAAAAAGTAATGTTTGCCTTGTTCTGTTTGATTCTTTTATAAATGCATCCAAAATAAAATGAATATCACTGTTTTTTTTTGTTTTTTTTTAAATAATAGTGAGTAATGGTCTAAGTAGAGCCATCATTTAAAAAGTTTTTGTATGTTTAGAATTGAGTTTAACTAAATAATAAGTTTACAGAATAAATTTACAGAATAAGGTCAAAATCGGCCATATCACAATGTCACAGTTTATTGTGGGCATTTGCTCATACAACCTCACCACACATACAGGTAGGCTTGAAAATACTATTTTAGTGAGTTGGGGAAGCAAGAAACACACTAAAATCTCATTAATAGGTCGGCACAGGAGTCTATTTGCCTTTCAAATGTCTGTTTTGAGTGAACACTTGTGGCCTCTCTAGATGTATGCAGAGAATGCATTTAATGAATCTGCATGGTGCAAATGTAGGTTTGCAGGCAAAGCCATTCGTTGTTAACACTGCAATGCAAAGTGTTTGGCTCGAAACTGTCATACACCAATGTTGCAAATTTTGAGGATCAGTGTGTCAAACCTTCCTGTCCACTGTGCATCTCTGTCCGTCTGCATGTTTGCAATCCATCAGCCATGAAAGGTGTTTCAGTGATATGACCTTAGTGTGAATCTACTCTTTTTGCTGCCAATAAGATTTATTGATGATTTAGGGCACCTAGTGTGGCATCCCTTGAACTTTAGGTTCTTGTTTGTGGTGGAAGTCTCTAAATAACAGACTCTTGGACCCGGAGTCCCTGGCTAATAAAGGCTTTACATAATCTGTACTTAGTGCTCATACCCAGCTTACCATCCCTATTCCCAACCTGCATTGTGGATTCTGGAGTGCTTACAGTTTATTTATACTCATCAGTAAAGTATAGAGCATAGTTGCTTATGTCCTTAGGACAGTGATGTAAATTTTAGACTTGCTTAGTAAGTCGATCCCCTTTAACTCAAGTGAAGTGGGGTTTCCCGCTCTGTCCCCCCCTCTCCCTATCATCTCCTTGCTTATATATTTAGCATAAAATGATGAAAGGGCTGGAGAGTTAAGTACAGCCATAATAAGGTCTTCAGCATGAGTTAAAAGGATGACATTTTAACTGAAATTATGTGGTGTTCTGTAAAGATCAGCCACGATTTTGTAATACAAAATGAATTTAAGAAGTTGAAATCCAACAACCCAAATAAGGCAATTTCCTGGTCACTTACCATTAAGTTTAAAAATCTTTAAATTGGGTTGATGTGAGCAGTGTGATTGTTAGCCTTTTGCTGTTAAAGCAAGATGTTATTGAAGTGAACACAAGATGTATATTTACAAACTTTGCTTAGTTTCCCAGGGACCAAGCTTACTGAAAAACATATACCTTGAATGCTAAGATGTAAAAATAAAGTAATAAGTTACTTTGGATTAAAGCATCAACCAAGAGTAAATGTAACTTTTCTGTATGTCATCTGATTTATGGTGCTAACAACATCAAGGTCAAAGGTTCGATTTCCAGGAAGCACACAATCTGACAAATGCATACCTTGAATTCACTGTAAGTCGCTTTGCATAAGAGTGTCTGCAAAATGCATATGAGATCTAAACATTTAAAATGATGCAACATATCACTCATTAAATGTGATGCCCATAACTCACTGTGCTTTTGGCTCAATTATTGGAGACATCAGTTTTCACCTTTGTGCTCTCATACTCTCTAATGTGGCTATTTTGTTTCAGGTGTCAGAATGGAGACAAAAGCTGTTGTGCAACTTGCATTGTTTCCATTGTTAGTCACTGAAAGAAAAAGAGCAGCTGCACACAACTGGCTAATTTAACAAGAAAAAATGACCTTCATTACATTGTCTTGAGTTTAATGATTGATGTGTCAGTTGTTGTTGTAGGTATGTCTTGAACTCAATTACTCAATTACATAATGATCGATATACCCGAGGGGTGTGGCCTCCTGACTAACGAATTGGAATTGAAACCCATATGAAACGATTCACAGGGTAAATCCTTCTATAAATTTGTCAGGTTGAAACCTTTGCCACTCATAACAGGGAAAACCCTGTTATGAAGTTTATTTAAGGTAAATTGCAAGCCTTATGGGTTACAATTAGGGTTACACAATTTTAAAGAAAAATGTGATAACTTCGATGTGATATTCAATATGACAATTGTTATATAAAATGATAAAGATATATAAAAATGTATTTAAAAACTGAAAATTACATAACCAACATACACGATTCACATTATAAAACATACAGAAATTGAAAAGTAATACATATTCAAACTAATATTTGCATGCCAGTCTCTTCTGCATTCATCTAAAACCTTTACAATACCAAACATTTTGAAGTATTAAAATCATTTAGCTTTTGCAAGGCATTGCGATATGCACATATGTGATAATAATATATCTTACAGCCCTAATTACAATCAATGTTAGGATTAAGCTATTCTATTTGATAATAAACAAATAGCGACTTTCTGTGTTTATTTGATTGCATTGGCATATGTTATAATGAGACCTTTGCTTCACGGTTTCAGTCTCTGATTGGTTGTGGGAGTCAGTGGTTTGATTTGAAGCCCTAATTTCCGGAACGGTTGAGGAATCAGACATTGTGAGCACGTTTAATGGAACCAAGCCATTAACACAAGTGTTGTCAAAGTCTGACTGTGTACCTCGAGGTTCTAGACAGCTGGCCGTTCCCTCTGAACGCTTTACAGATGTCTTCCATGTCTCTCGCTTTTAAATAGCCATCCCATAAATTTGTGATCAACTCAGACTTGCTTTGAAACATATGGGACTCGCGCTGGCTATCGATCAAGCGGATATTTAGAGCAGGAGGCTGAGCAGCCAAAACACGCTATGGCGGATGCATGCAAATGAGGTCGTGGTGGAGACGGCAGTCTTAGCCTGGCTTTTGTGTGACGGTCTGTGGGGAAGACTGTGCCAATCCAAAGCAGAGATCTTGGCAAACGGCACTACTTCCTGTTTTCTTCACGGTGTTTGAAAACCTCAGTCACGTCAGGGTCACATACGCTAATCACCTGCCATTCAGTAATGAACTCTTCAGAAAGTTTTACACGGATAGAGAGAAAATAGCATGAAATTAAATGATATTTTATCGTGTTTCTGGTATTCCTGTAGCTTATTGGTAGAGCATTCCCCAAAGATTGTGGGTTGATTCCCAGGGAACACACGCACTGATAAATTGTATAGCTTGAATGCACTGTAAGTGGCTTTGGATAAAGCTGACCAAATGCGTAAATGTATTGTGACCACAGCCATGAAGTTCTATGGATATGATGTGCTTCATCTGTCACCTATCAGATCTTTGAGGTTATATTCTAAAAGTCTGTACTATTGAATTCATTTAGAAAGAAACTTGAATTGATTTAAAATTCCAGCTTGATTACTGAAATGGTTTTGAGTCATAGCCATCTCCATAGCAACTTTCACTAAAGGATTTGGTGGAGCTAGATTACCAGGAAGTTCAGTGCAGGTGAAGGATTATTGCTTGGCGTCTTAAGATCCTTTTGTGTCTGTGAAGGGTGAAGCGTAGAGCTAAATCAATAGAATTCTCATGATACCATAACTTTTCTTATTAGCCTCGGCAACAGCAAATGTCATGAGTCTCCAGAGAGCAGCACAGACTAATAAAGAGCAGATATGAATATACACCACGACTGCCTTGTTTATTCAAAGACACATCTTTGCGGGAGTGGTGTGCAAATGTTAACTGACTGTAGCAAATGTGTATGATGCTGTTTTTATTGAATTTTTTAACTCCAAATGTCATGTCAGGTTTGTGCTGCTTCTAACCATTTATGGATTGTTAGTGATCCAGGTTAAAAACTTACCCTACAGTGAATACAAAGAAAAAAATAACTTTTATAGAAATGTCTTTTATAAGAAAAAATGTCTTTTATAAGAAAGTTGTAAGTATTTTTTTTATAAATTTGGCAGATGCTGTTATGTATCTAGTTATTTATCTATTTAACTAGTGTGTTTTCCCTGTGGAATTGAACCCACGATGTTGGCATTTCAAGCACCACGCTCTACAAGTTACCCATACTTGCATGTTTTGTCAACCCTGCCATCAGTTTTCAACTGATGATTTGCTCTTCTTGTACCACAGCAGTGCCACTGCCCCCCCACCAGCGGCTGACAATAAAGGACCTATTTGTGGATGGCAAGCCCAATGCTGAGATACTAAAAAACCATTTGATCAAAGAAGGACGTGTGGAGGAGGATGTAGCACTGCGCATCATCAACGATGGTGCCAACATCCTGAGGCAGGAGAAGTGCATGCTAGAGGTGGAAGCACCAATCACAGGTAAGCAGGCAAGAGCTCATCTTCAGTAGGGCTTGAGGGAGATCGCCATCTGCCTTGATTCGAAAAATCTTTGGTGGCGCATAATCTTACAGTCCTGTTTCTCGTACTTACTGCGTAACTGTAGAATTACCATGTGCCATCGTACATGTGCACACTGTAAAACAAAGTGCAACTTTTCAAAAAATGTATGAAATCAGTGCAAAAAAACCTGCAATTTTAGTTCATGTTTTTGTTATGCTTTGGTGGATGGCCTGAAGTATCAAATGTTATTTTTGTTAAAGAACAATAAAATGGTAAATTAAAAAATCATGCTTGGTTTGGTTAAGAAAAAACAGACTTGTGTTCTGTCTGTAAAAACTGTTTAATGCACATATGCACATATTTATAAGCACATGTTAAACACATGCATGATATTAGCATTGCTTTCTGCAGTGATGACCTGATTTTGTGTTACAAACCGTCACTGAATCATCTTTGACAAACTGGCTCATAGGAAGATCAGTGTTAGAACTGGGTGTGTTTCAATCCGCTCCCTAGTTCATAAGTAGTAAGTGTACTGCCAAGAGAGGTGCACAAAAATGTTGTTCAGTAGAACGTCCCAGAATGCATTGCAGAATCCAGTAAGCATTGTTTGCTCACTGTTTTCACTTACCAAAAATCATCAATCAGATACATGTTGAAATATTGTACATGTCATCAGTATCCCAATATTTAGAGACCAATGCTAATTGTTTATTTGTGTTTACAATATAGTGATTGACAGCATAGGGAACTAGGGAGCGGAATGAGACACAGCCGTTGTTAGTTTTTATTGACAGATACTGCAGATCAGTGGAGCACAACCTGTCACAGATGTTATCACACAAGAACAGGTTCAGTGATCCTTCACTACAGTATGAGAAATTGCATAAGGAAATTTTAAAACCCGTGTTTAGCTAGTCTTTGGCTTTAACCTCTTTTGCTTGACATATATATAAAGGAGAGTGACTGAAAATCATAGTATAGTAATACACAGATTGCACCACAGAATCGCAGTTATACCGTCTGTTTTACATCCGAGTAATCTTGAATGCATCAGTGACAAAACATTTAAACTTATGAGATATAAGAATGAAGATGTTGAGCTTCAAGGTTTAATTGTCGGAGACATTATGTGCTTTATGCCGCAGTGTTTTTATGATGTAGATAAATTATCCTTTTAACAGAGCTCATCTGTCCTCCGTAGATATCACGCCTGCGAGCATGAATTAATAGATGTCACAAACCCCTCAGGCTCTAGATACATTCTGTTTTAAAAATGGATCCAGTCTCTGTATTTTCTGATATAGTGTCAGTGTTGCTAAGTGACAGAACGGTCTCGTACATGTGGCCGTTGCAGGCTAGATGCAGGTAGGCTGGATTTTAAGTGAAGTATTTGGTCTCAGCCCAGTCAGATGTTTCCCCAAGCTTTATTTGTTTCAGTGTTACCCAGAAAACCTTCTGCTAACCTGCTGATTTCAAAATTAATTGTGTTCTTGCATAAAATCCTCTCTCGGTTTTAAGCATTGTGTGTCTCATGTACCATGTTGAGCTTTCTTCTGGTTGCTTTTCTCTTTAGTATGTGGAGATGTCCATGGACAGTTCTTTGACCTCATGAAGCTCTTTGAAGTTGGTGGCTCTCCTGACAACACTCGCTATCTCTTCCTGGGTGATTATGTAGACAGAGGATACTTCAGTATTGAGGTGAGTTGCGTGTTCCTCAGCTGTTCATTATTTCCAGGCAGGCCCACGCAGAGCTCTGCAGGAAGCTTCACAGATTCAGAGCACCTGTCAGTCACAACTCATGCCCCGCCCCTTGCGTGTTTGTTTGTTACATATTGTGGCTCATTTGATTATTCTTTCAGCTACCATTTTAATTGTAGTGCTCTCAGCTCCATTTAACACATTTTGCCATGTTTAAATCCATTACACAGATTTTCTTCTGAATCGGTACAGAAAATTCGAATCTGGGTCTTTCTGTAGTGCATTAAAGACATAGTTCACTCCAAAATGAAAAAGTTTCAATCATTTAATTACCCTCATGTCATTCTATACCTATATGACTATATATCTTCTGTGAAACACAAAAAAATATATTTTGAAAAAAATGTCTGGGTTTGTGTCCATACAATAGAAGTAAATAAGTTTCACTGTTTAAATATCTTCAAAACATTCTCGTTTGTGTTTCGCAGTAACAAAAAAGTCTGGAATTACATGAGGGTGAGTAAATGATGGAAGAATTTTTATTTTTGTCTGTCTCTTTAAACAAGAATCTTATGCTGGGTCTGTTATCCCCCAGATGGTACATACTGCACCAGTGTCTTTACCGCAACCCTTTGAAAACCTTTATTCTAGCGCCAGTGTTTTTGCCTGACCCTAATACTCAAAGCATTTAGGGATCTGCACATATACCAGAGGGGATCCTATCTGCAAACATAGCCAGCCTCATTCTTGCTTGGCTGAGAATCTGACAGCTCCTCTGAACCATCTGTTAAAGAATTATCAGTGAATACACTGCCACATTGCCTGCAGTCCATTAACTACCACATAAACATACGAGATACTGCAGTTTAAGAAGCTATGAGGATTATGCTATAATATCTCCAGTAGAGATTTGTTGGTCAACAGTTGCATCGGTCAGTCTGGGAGATGCTGTAGTGTTACACAGTGACAGCAGCTGCTCTTACTGGACATTTCGAAGAGTGACGATTTACTTGGACTTCCAGCTGCGCAGGCCTATCCTACTGAGGCAACCAAGTGTTATGTGTGTGTGTAAATATACATGTATATCCAAACGTAAACCCACTTCTGGATTTTATAACTAAAAAACATTGAAGGCAGGCAGGTGATTTTTTTTTTCTTTCTAGAAACATTTTTTGTTATGCTGGTTGAAAGTCTCTTTCCATCATGATTGTAATCTCGAAGTAAAGTGGGGTCTATATATATA
>JAZGTK010009016.1:2289-17676 GCA_036877625.1 Ambastaia sidthimunki | reverse complement strand
ACAATTGCTACATGCAGGACTTTAATTAAATGAATTATTCTTGTCCATTTATGGTAAAGCACATGTATGATTGCTTTATTAATTTGTGATTTTGATAGCTGACCAGCGGCCGTAATATTAATATACCTATATTAATGTAACTATTATACAAAAAGCATTGTCCTAAATTTTATTATGTGCTAATCATTTATAAAAGCAATAATGCCTCTGTGTCTATATGAATACTCACAATACAACACTGTCTTTCATATCTAATTACTTAATTGTATCACATCAAATATTTCTCTTATGGTCTTTTTCTGCGTTACACCTTTTTCTGCAACAAAACTTCTACTGAGAAGATACTTGGTTAGGAATGAATTGCCGTAGTAAATAAATACAGTAAAACTGAACATGTTTTGTTTAGCAGTCCTAGCAAGATAAGATATGAATATTGGTGCATTATTTATATTCAGGTCATAATTGCATTCTTTGTTTCTGTACAGCATTAAAATGAAAGTTATGTTGCATTATGTTGTTACTGTATTTGTTTTACTTTTTCCACAGGCTGCCAAGGAATGTGGGATATTATAGCTTGTTGGCCCTCAGCCAAGGTTGGAGAACATGTGGTGATTCCCTGTCCAAATTACTTCAGACACTTCTCTGATCACCATGAGGGTAGGTTGAAATCACCATCCAAAACTATGATGAACTTCAAGAAGGAACAAATAAGAAACAGGATGTGATTCGTGGGTCAGAGTTCACCAAACACATTTTGATGAGCCAAACTATATTGAAGGTTCTTGAATGAATGTGGAAGTCTAGTGTACTTGCATCTTTGTTTTTTCTAGTCTAGTGTACTTGCAGCTATCTCGTTTTGTAAACCTCATCCTCGGCCAAGGGTTGTGATAGTTGTGAGGCTTGTAAACCTCATTGAGAATGTGTAAAGTTCAGGGTCATCTATTGTTGGTCAAGTTTAGAGCCACTGAATTTGTTTAAAGAAGTTCAGTAGCTAATCTGAAAGTGTCACATACTTTGTTAGAGGAAACTGGTCTGCTGGGTAAAAGAAAAACTCTCAAATCAGTGAACAAAACAAATCTCTCCCTCTAGGGAAATTTTTAGAGGGTATTAACTGCACGTTTGTATAATTTATGGAATGACAGTGTTGGCAAGAAAAGAATTTAGTTAGTTCGTACATCACTGGCCGCAGACAGTTTAAGTAAATTTATAGGTGATTTATAGGCAACAGAATCAGTATAGTATATAAATGCAGTACTGGTGACTGAGGTTTACATATTTTATATTCATATTCACTGCAGAACTGCTGTGCTTTGAGTGGAGGGAACCGGCAATCCATCAGGAGACAAATCAGACTTATTGATTGAGTGTTCCGGGGTTGTGTGCACAGACATTAGATCACACTTCTTTATCTGATAATTTAGACATTGGACCAGAAACTATTAATCACCTACTCGTGTATTAAAAGTCTGGCAGCCAACCAAGTTCCCACCAGTCTCGCATAACATTCACCTTTATTTGCTGTGCATGTACAAACGTGCCTAGATCCCCCAAGACTACAGACCACACCCACTCTGAGTTACACCTACTACAAGCCACACCCCCAACAGGTTATGCCTATTACAAATCACGCCCACTACAAGACAACAAACCACACCCATTACAAAATACATCTACTACAAACCATGCCCTTACCATTGTAAATGTTGTTACATTTTTCATATTTTAATTCTTAAATTATAGTTTTGTAAGGCAGTAGCCTGTTATTGAAGCCAATTAAACAATGTTCCACCAATAAGCCTCATATTTAAAGATCTCTCTTGTGTTATGTGGCTTTTAGTGTATGAATTTATGCTTGAAGACCATCTGCTATAGTGTTACTGTACTTTAAAGTTCCTAGCTCTATAGATGTTAACCAGGGTGGTGTGGGTGAGTCGTGTGGGTTTTTTCAGGGTGTTTATCAGGGTGGTGTGGGCTGCAGTGGGTATAACTTGTGGTGGGAGTACTTTGTGGTCTTAGAGGGCACACAGACCTTGCTCTGCATGTGGGTGGTCTTAAGACACGTTATACACATTTTTTAAGAATTTTTTTTAAATAATTCTGGCATTTTTTAAAATGTGAAGATATTGATTGAGAAGCATCAAGTTCCCATAGTTTGAAAAAGGCTTAATCACATTCATCACAGAATTCTTGGTAGAATGACAGTGATCAACTGTTATGGCTTCTTGCCAGAGCCAGAATGATGTTAGCACATACAATGACTCCTCTGGACACCAGCATATGACAACATGCCGTTTATATTGTTTGCAAAGGTGTGGAGTGAATACAAACTAGATTTATAATAAGTGATCTTTGAACCATCTGAGTGATGTGTGTGTTGCAGTAGAAAGCAATAACTCTTGTGTTCAGGTATTGCAACAAAAACAAACTGTTTTCCTTCTTTAAGAAAGAGATTCTGTTTTAAACTGTGACTATTGTAAACTGACTATTATAGTATGAAAGTGTTGAAGAAAACAGAGAGAGCTCTATTTAGACAGATTGTAAGTGAATGTCTACAATGATTAAAAAGCAAAAAAGCTTTAAAGATCTATGGTTTTTAGATCTATGGTTATTTTGGACACTTTGACTAGATGTCAGGTTACAAGCAAGAGTTTATTAAAAAAAGTTCAGGTCTCCTGGTTTTCATGCAGAAGTTGTTTATAGGGAACGTTGGACAATTCCAGTCCTTGTTGGTCACAAGCCAGCCGTCTGGATGAAGGATACACAACCCTCCCATAACACAAAAGTTGATGAGAATGTTTTTCACACCAGTGACATTTCTAGGCTGAGGAAACGTGGAGAAATGAATGATTGAGGCGATGAGAAGATGAAGAGCCAGTTCTCTTCCCTTAACATAAATCAGTGTTGTTAACAATCGACAGACATCAACAGGGTTCTTACCGTAACTCATAACAGCGGGTGGTACGGGAACGCATGGAGATCGGGGTGGATCTGGTTTTGAAGAAACAATCTTGTGTGGATATAGTTGGTGTTTTCAGTAATTCATTTTAGAGAGTAATTCATTTTAAAAAATAATGCACTGCTATGTTTGGCATTTGCGAGAGAGTTTCAATAAAAAACATGCTAACTAGCAAGCAGATATATGAGGTGTCGGAGAATAGTGGGTTGATAAATAGTTATTGTATGGATGTTTAGGATTGTCTGCCAAAATATCAACAATATCTATCAGCTTGATAGAACCAAGTGAAAGGGAGGAAGGGATAAAAGGTTCAGTATACCTCTTGAACGCCAACAAGTTAATATTTCTAGTGTCTGCAGACCAGCAGTTATTGTTTGTAAAGGTCATCACTGCCAGTCTGATCATACTATTGCACACCTTCATCTAAATATAACTAAATGTACACATAAAAGGAAATGCCCTCATATTAATGTAAGCCTTATGTCAAAAAGAATAATCTATAATCTGTGTGTTGCATATAGGTGTGTTCTACGAATGCATAGATGTTTATGGAGCCGCTTGTTCTATAGCATTTGATTAAAATCCTCTCAGGAATGTTTAATTAATTAATGTTTGATTAATGAGACACAATATGCCACTGAGTTTTTAGTGTCTGTGGTTCTATACATCTCAAAGCATTAGTTTATGTAGTCATACTAGCGTAACCATTTGTTTCATATGTGTGAAGGTGGCCACTTTTGAGTGCACTAAATGTAAGGCATCATATTGATCTTTCCATGAAAAGAGAGGCTATCATACACTCTGTAGTGTCCCTGTTTTCCTCTCCACAGCCAAATACGGATGCCTCAGTGGGGTTTCCTCATTTTTGTACTCATACTTCACCTTTGTGGGTGGATTCTCTTCCTAGTGTCCCCAAAGGAAAATGTTGTCAGACTTTTAAGGAAAGAAAAACTCTGTGTGCTCTTTTATTAATGAAATCTAATCCTCTCTGAATCGGAATACTTTGTGAATAGAATAGCTTTTTAGAATGATAAAAGTCTGTCTGTAGTTCAATAAAAAGGATTAATGTGGAATCCTAGCTAACAATTTTAGGTTGTAAGAACGATTTGCTAATGTTTCCATTAAGTAACAAAAATGTTACAAAGGTAATTTGGAACGTTCTAGAAACGTTCTAGAAACTTGAACACATCTGTACATACTAAATGAACAAGACATTTGGGTCAATTAAAAAGAAGATGATAGTGTTAATAAATACATGGCTAGTATTTGGGTGTAATTGGAGAGGTAAGAAACAGAGACGTCTTAACCTATTGGTCAGTTTTCACAGAAGAGGTGGAAAGATCAGCAAAATTGTGTTGTTTTTGTATAATGTTATGTACAGATTTATGTTGTTTTCCTGATTCCTGCACCAACTAAACTTCCCAGGGTGAGCCAGGGGCCGAATCCAGACAACAACACCCAATTAATTTTTAACAATGGGATCGAACAAACTGACCTTATTAAAAGATGTTGCTGACTATCTTCTTCAGTGTTACAGCTTCAAATTCAAATGAAATGAGTACTGCGATTTGCAACTTGAGTTAAGGGTTTGCTGGACAAACTTTATCTAATTGGCCACAGAAGGTTTTTTAGTAATGAGTCCTTTCAGCTGTTGGAAACAGGCCATATGCATCAGTGGACATTATAAACGCTTATATACTGTAGATGAAGGTCACTGTCTTACTGGGCAAGCACAGGTGGTCTTTGTGCGTATGCCACTTATTCAAGCTGGGAAAGTAATTTTTTTGGTATTTAAAAGTGTCTTTCTTTTGACAACTCCATTGTGTGCCTCTATTCAGTCTTTATTTTGGTTCATGCACTGAAACATTGCTTCTTTTTTTTACTGAGCGTTCACATAAAAGAAAGTGTTTTGAAAAGAGCCTCAGAACCCCACATGTTCATCTACAATCTTTTTAATTCAGGACTGAGCAAAATGGATTGGCTTGTTTTTGCCAA
Organism: Ambastaia sidthimunki; assembly: GCA_036877625.1. NCBI lineage: Eukaryota > Metazoa > Chordata > Actinopteri > Cypriniformes > Botiidae > Ambastaia > Ambastaia sidthimunki. The sequence goes on along the minus strand of JAZGTK010009016.1, from coordinate 12,725 downwards.
TCAATATGTGCTATTGTAACACGGCTCCTGCTATGAATGAATTTATTACTCGTGCCCTTCCTATTGAAATGTACGTCATGCATATCAAACTGCAGACCATATCAGACGAAGACGTCAGTGTTGTCGCTGAATGAGCCATCATTGTGGGTTATCCACACGCAGCCCTCAGATGTCTTGCTAAAAGGTAGTACAGTATTATGAATTCTGGTTAAATGACTAAACCCAGCTCTGTTGCTATGATATAGCTGCAGGTTTAGTTATTGTGCACTGCAGAGTTTTTAAGGCTTGTTTTTCTTCTATAAAGCCATCCACTGTTTAGTTGGTATAAAGAATAGATCAAATACAAGCTCAGCACAATTGCATGGTAGGGCTCTTTGTGTGTTGATAAGATTATTCATTGTGGTTTTAGTTATTTATTCCGGGCACGAAAGCACAAGGGGTTACATGGCACAGCATTATTCTGCTTTAGCTTAAAAATATTTAATTGTTTGGATACACCAGAGAATCAGCTCTTGGGTTATAGAACAATAAATAACTAATGCTTTTGTAAGTCATAGATTGAGCTGTTGGTGTTTATGTTTTGTGGTTAATGATTTTCAAATATCTTGCACAGGTAACCTCTCGAAAACATGCACGGCTGATGGTTGGACTGAGATGGATGCCATTACGATCGCTGTGAATTGTGGGTATAATCTTAACGGCACTGTTGACGATGTAAGTCTCTATGTTTATATTGTTTCTATGGTAACTGGAAAACAACATCCTACAGTAATCAGTTGGCCATGTTTCCAGTAAAAATACCTAAACGTAATTGAAACATGATAAATGTACTCGAGAAGCCAAATAAGATATTAATGCTTGTTCTCAGAAAATACATTTTTAATTACATTTATTTTCCCCAGTAAAAAATTGTTTTTGTGTATTTTAAACATTAATGAATCTCTTAATGTAAGTACTTCGGGTTTGAAAACAAGAAAATAGTCTTACTATTTAACTCAGTTTTGATGATTAAGTACATTTATCTTGATTTAAGGATATTTAGATATTTTTACTGGAAAACAATATAAAAACACTAATTACAAAAATGATTTCTTTGCAGTGTTATTTTCACAGATTAATAAAAACTTTGAGAAAGCATCACACATTGTGCTGGCAGAGTTAACAAACTAATGTTTTTGTATGCACTAGCATTCTGAAGCACTGTAATTCTCCTACTGTTAAACTCTTGACACAATAAACTCTAGCCCACATAGAGTGAATGCAATCGTTTATATTTCATAGAATCCTTGACCGTTCCTCACCCAAAAACCCAAACCGTCCTCTTTCAGTCACCCTTTTAGCCTCCTTTTCCTGCCTGCCTTTTATTTCCTGTGCGAAAACCAACGAGACAAACATAATAGCCTATTTATTTAGCATTTCACATCGGTGAGCGCTTTTGAATGCATTTGTGAACTTACCAACAGTCCGCAGTTGAAGGAGCTGCTAACATACTAAATGAAATGTCTTGAACTTTATTCAGAGTGTACTTATGTAAAGAGCAAGTGAGATTTGCACTTTGATGAAACTTTTCACAACATGTTTTCCCATCAATGTAAAACAGGGGAGGTAAACAGCATGTCAGGTCTGCGGATCCACCGGGAATATGTGGGCATAGGACATAAAAGGGATTTTATGTTCTAGTTGATGAGGTTTTGTACTCTAACCCTATTCAAAGACTGTAGTGGGGGTTATTTCAAACACAAAATGCAACAGAGACATCACAGGTGAGTCAAAGCTTTGCGTAGGAGAGCCGGCACACAACCTTGAGCGAGAATCATCTCTTTTCAGGCATCTAAAGCTAATAAAATGGACCAGAAGGCCGCGTCTTGAGTCACGGTCATATATCATGGTGTTTTTTAACTGTAGTATTGATGTGCAGTGTTCTTGAGAGACAGGAAAATGTCCACTGTCGTCATAAGGACTGACAACAGTACGCTTATTAAAAATCTCTGTTATAGATTTACGTATTGAACACAATACTGGTGAATGTGATATTTCCTGTAGACTAACACAAGAAGTATTTCTCGCTGTAATCTTACACTGTTTGATGTGAGTTTAATGATAAAGGTAAATAATACACATTTCTCTCTCTCTCTCTCTCTCTCTATCTCTATCTCTATCTCTATCTCTATCTATCTCTCCAGGACAGTTTCTTTAGAACAGTGAAGATTGGCTACACCATTGGACACAGTGTTTCTCTAATTTCTCTCACCAGTGCCATTGTAATACTTTGTATTTTCAGGTAGGACATTTTAAGACTGTCAATACATTTTTTATTTACAGTAATTACCTGATATGCCAATTAATAGTAGCCACTGTTTTAAAGTTTTGCTAGCCTGCCTATCAGCTCATTTCAATAAACTGAAATTATTACACTTGCCTGTTCAAACATTTACATGTAAATTAATGTTTGTGGTGTAGTGGCGGGTTCCCTAAAGAACTTACGTTTCCTTTTCCAGGAATTATTATGGTAATACAAAGCTGATATAAATTGATGTGTTGCTCTGGGAAGGTAGCTGTGATGAGGTTGTTTATTCATCTGCTCGACACAGATCTTGAATCAGAACATCCTGTTTAAATCATCTTGCACAACATCCAGTTGTTTTTTTTCAGGCACAGCTAAAGCTCAGTCTTTGATCAGATCAGATATTGTTAATGGTATCAACCCTTTTAGGATAAAAAATACAGAACAAAAACAAGCCACAATTTGTGTCCAGGAAAACACCCGCTGCTGTTTGGTATCATGGTATGACGTTTAGTTGCAGCTGACGGTTAACGTGTGTTAAATGCCGCTTCATGCATGTTCTGGCCAACCCGCATGCTTATCGAGTGGTAGAGCGAGTCACATCATCGAAGCAGTCGAGGATTAAATGGAGAACAGCATGAGTCTGTTTTGACACTGGAGTGATTGATCTGTGACACCTGGGGCAGAAGACCTTCTCACACTGATACCCTACAACACACACAAGACAAAAACATTACATACTAGGCCAGACAACACTCTCCAATGGCATCATTGCTCATATGAGATGGAAGTCCAGTAATGATACTTTGAGCCAAGAAACAGTACAAAGGTTTATACTTTAACCCACTATATTGCACAGTATAAACCAATACATTTGTAAGAACATCATTTTTGACTGAATAAACCAATAAGAACTGAGAAACCAAGAACCTGAAGTGCTTACACTCTTAAAAATAGAGGTTCTAAAAAGGGTTCTTCATTATGATGCCATAGAAGAACCATTTTTGGTTCCCCAATGAACCTTTAACCCAAAAAGAAAGAAATATTTTTCTTAGGTCTGTAGAACCTTTTTCCACTCCAAAGACCTTTTGTGCAACAAAAAGGTTCTGTGGATGTTAAAGGCTCTTTATGGAACCATACAGCCTGAAAAAAAACCTTTTAGCAACCTTTTTCAAGTGTAGTTTCAGGGTGCAGTGATGATACTTCATGGCTCTCATAATTAAAAAAAAACAGCCTGAGCTTGAACCACTACACCACTCCAGCTCAAAAGCCATCACTCCTATCAGTGATGCAGTCCATGTGTGTGACCAGTATGGTAAAGCAACAGAGTTGAGCTCTCCAGCAATGTAATCAGTCCTAATCCTGTCTGTTAACACTATCTTCAATTGAGCTGCAGGCTTAAGCACCTTTACCTGAGAGTAAATCAGTCTGATCCAGACTGTGACTGACTGACGGGCTAAAAACCTGATCATACCTCAGGTTATTATTGCCAGTCTGTACACCAGTGAGTTAGAATCAAATCTGAGGAGGTCACACACTGAGCTAAAGCTGTCACATGTAGCAAGCAAATGGTATCTGCTACTAATATACAACTATGGTAAATGGTTTCTTTAAGACAGATTAGGCTCTTTCCCAACAATTTTAGGTTGCAAGAACGTTTCCCTAATATTTCCATTTTTCATTCAGTAACACGTTATGTTACTTTGAAAAATGAAATATTTTTTTAGATGTTCTGCTAATGTTGTGTACTAATGTTACTGCTTGAGAATAAGAATGTTTTTCAAATTTCTGTATTGTTTTTCAAAATTCTGTAATGTTTTTAAAACATTCTACTAACTACGTAAGAATAACGATTTTGATACACTAATAAATAACGTTCACTTCTATTAACGTTAGTAACGTTAAGTTATTTAAGTTTAAGTTTTAAGTTTAAGTTATTTAAATTTAGTTTAAAATGAGTTTTTTAAGTTACTAACGTTACTGCAAGTATGTTTTCAATACCTTTAATTGAATTTTTATATAGAACTTTTAAAGAACGTTAGCCAATGTTCTGAGAACATTCCGGTTTGCAGTGGCCATCTTTGTGGTACGTCTAGGTGCAGATGGCCAGACAGTGTGACACGATTGGCTCATGCTATCTGTAAGATCATGCTGACAGCGTCAGATCACGCAGTGTGTAATGAGCACACAGGAGACATCATGCCTGAGTGTTAGGTTAAAAATACACAGAGATTTGACCTGTAACTCAAGGATAAACTTCTAGTGAGTTATGGACAACTGTTGGATGTACTGGCTGTATATAATTCACAACTTTTGTAAATAAGCCTTATAACTTGAGGGCGAAGTATGTAATTTACACACACACAGTTAATTCTACTCCAAACTCATGCCATTGGGGTGCTTGTTTATAGTCGCCTATGCACATTTAGCTGAGGACATGTATGTTAAACATAAAATTAGACAGTAGACAGTGTTGATGCCAAACTATGGCTATACAGTAAACAAGAACCAGAACTACTGAATCAGGTTTGGAAATTAGGGTACGACTGTAACATACTGTACAATGTTTGTCTTTTCACAGACAAATTTGTGTAAATAAAATGATTTTCAAGTGTGTACAACAACAAAACAATCCCTTATCCTCACTTTGGATGAAATACTTGTGTAGTTCTCACAAAAATGGAAATTCTTTCTTTATTTATTCAAACCCATATGACTTCTCATAAATGCAAAAGGCTTTTTTAAAAGAATATCCAACCCACATTTTTTCCCGCACAATGAAAGCGAATGGTGTTTGAGGCTGTCGAGCAGCAAAATTACAACCAGCGTTATAAAAGTAATATAAAAGTGAGTCATGTGCTGTCCGTAAGTCTTTAAACGTCATGTGATGGCTTTATGTGAGGATGAGACCAAAGTATCTACATTTTTTTAAGATAATTATCTGCCACTGGATGTCAGTAGCTGACCAGCTAATAGGGAACATTCTCAGAATGTTGGGTAATATTCTCTAAAAGTTCTCTCAAAGTTATCCAAAAACTTTTGATATAAAAAAATAATATATAAAAATATCAAAAACATTATAGTTAAGTAGTTAGTGGCGCATTTTAAAACATTACAGAATAAAAAAGTTTGAATAACGTTCTTATAACCAAGCAATACGTCATTACAACGTCCAACATCTTTTGAGAAGAACTTTAAAAGATAACATTTTAAACCTTTTTGTTACTTAATGGAAACGTTAGACTTAGAATTGTTTGCTGGGCAGCTTGAATTCTAAATTTTTTAATGAAGGTTTAGTTCGCTGCTTACTGTAAGTCGATATGTGTGAAATAAAATATGAACAGGCACAAGCACAAAAATGATTTGTTTAACGAACCGCCTACATGGAACAGAAGCTCAATTAGGATTTAATTTGTAGTGTAATTATCTGTCATTTTTCTGCTATTAGTTCCAATGACAGAGTGTAATTAGGGGGCAAGGGATTTATCAAGCTTAAAATATTACAGTGTGTTGGTGTGTGTGTGTGTGTGCTTAATCGTGTTCATTGTATCCCCTCAGGAAACTACACTGCACGCGGAACTACATCCACATGCACCTGTTTGTGTCCTTCATCCTGAAAGCCATCGCTGTCTTTGTCAAAGATGCGGTCTTATATGATGTAGTTCAAGAGTCTGACAACTGCTCCACCGGATCTGTAAGTTCAGTGGTGCCCAAATTTTCGATATATTCTGTTTTCTATATTCTAAATTTTCTATTGTCCATTTATCTATAATTATTTTCTTTTTGAAAATATAGCAAAACGTGACATGCACACACATTTAGTATTAATGAGCCCTGCAAGAGTTTTCTAAAAAGCACAAAGCCACAATATTCAAATAGCAGTAGAAATAAAAGTCTATTCCAGCTGAATTTTTTTATACATGCTTGTTTTATTGCCTGTTGAAAGTGGGCTACATTGGAGGATAATTGTTTAGGCCCCCACTGCACTGGGCACAACTTCACATTTATGGAAAAGGTGCAGAATTCACAGACCCCTGTATGGACCAGCTTGCCAAAGTGCTTGTTCCATTCATTCTGGATGGCTTTTACTTCTACTGTTATTGTTGTAGACCCTCAAGACCTCCCTTTAAAGATTTCTTTTCACAGCATTCACTGTTAGAAAATTACAACTTGTGTGCCAATTTTGGGTCATTTTACACCACAGGATATTTCTTTTTTTAACTAATTTTTAACTGAATTGTTTAAATCAGTCTACCAGTTAGACCAGCACTTACTAGCCTGGAAATTCATGCTGATGTGAGCTAATCTTCTCAGCAGCAAAGGTAGAAAGTGTATTTAGATTTTGCTGGTTTACCATCTAAAACAGTACCATAAAAATGAGCATAAATAAAAGGTATAGAAAGATATGCTTGTCAAAGCTGGTCTTTTTAGCAGAATAAATCGCTTTAAACACTTAATATACAGCAATTTATGGCAGAACATAATTGGACGACTCATAGTAATGTTGGAGGTTTTTTCAAAGACCCAGTGGCAGAATTCACCATTGATTACACTTGACAAAGGAACTCAAACCTCCTCATGAAATCACATGACTTCTTATCACAGTGTGTGAAGTGACCCTGCTGCTAGACTCAAGTTTCCAGCTGTAGCATCCGTCTCCTGTTTTCATCTGGTGCCTCCAAACGTGTGGACGTATAGCAGCCAGTTACAGTAGAACAAGCCTGTCCTCAGCTAACAGGGAACGATCTCAGAACGTTGGCTAATGTTCTATAAAGGTTTTCTCAAGGTTATTTAAAATGTTCTTGCACTAATGTTAGTCGAACGTTAGAACGGTTATGCGTCAATCTGTCGTTTAACATTTTTCGCACCTTTTAGATAACAATATAGCCACAGGGAAAAGCAAAATGACTGATTGCCAGAAAACAGCTTTGTAAAACAAAATTATTTGCGGCGGTTTTATATATGATGCATAATAAATGCATGAGAATAAAGGCTGTGAGGAGCTTTGGCTCAGGAGGGTTTGTTAGCCATTTGTGTGGCTCAGCCTGCAGCGAGAGCTTTCGATCTATTTCTGGGTCTGTGTGCCCTGAGCACGAGGCTGCAGAGTAATTTTGGATGATTTGTGCACATTAGAACCGCGAGCGGGATCCATTCATCCCGCACTGCCTCATTTTATACGGCCGAAAGCAGAAAGCATCACTCAGTGCTGTCTGCTATCTAAGCTGTCGATTGCTCCATCCGCCAGTTCTTTTCTTCTGCCTGTGAGGCTGTGAGTGTTGCACAGAGTCTCGGATGTGTGAGTCTGTCTCTGATCCTCAGATCACTGAAGTGTCTTTAGAGAACATGAGAGTTTTATTGGAGATTCATTGATATGCAGATTGTTACGTGGGACATTTTTGCAAATGGCAAACATCAGCAAAAATCTAGTACTTTTCTGTTAGTCTACTTTTGGTTTGGTTTCACTATTCAGTTGCCAGTTTTTGCACCTTAAATACAAGAAAAGTAAATGGAGCATTTTGTCTTTATTCTCTCTATATCAACTTGTTGATGTTGTTGGTATAATGTATTTTAATAAAATTGTTACACATACAATATAAATACATAAAATGTCACAGATGCATAATTTCTCTTATCTGAGAGATTTTAAAGTCTTAAAAAATCTACTTCAAACACATTTTACGTTAAAGAATGAGCAGATTTTTGAACAGTTTATGTGTGTATGTAGCATCACATGTGCTGATTTCTGCATGATGATTGTGTTTATATTGAATAGTCAGAAGCTATGAGTCATAATTCATTTACTTCTTGAGCTGGAGGGTATTTTCAGAGTAAGTCTTGTACAGTGTGTTTGCTCTGTTTTTCCCTGTTTGCACCACCCCTCCGCCCGTATCTGCTTTCATTCTAGTGTCTTTGTGTCACAGTTATTTGTTTATAGTCCTCCTGCAGTCTGCCTGCCATGTCTCACTTGTCCTCCCTCAATGAACTTCTTTCTACCTCCCACCAGTTTTACTCAAACAAAACGGCTACCCTCACAAAAGCATCTTCCTCTTGCTTTTCTCAGTAGTAAACTTTACTAAAGGTCATTAAAAAGGTCTGTTCATGCTGACAGCTCCTGCCGGGGAAGTTTCAGAAATGGTTTAGGCTGTCACCTATTAAAGGCATCATATCATGAAGAATCAACTGCTGATCGTTTCAAATACTTTATTGTAGTTGAGTTTTGAGTTGTATTAAGTTGTATTGAAACTTGTAATGAGTTTATAGTAGTATGAAAATGTATTGTAACTTTAAGAACTATAGACTATACTTTCTGCCAGTCATTAAGAAATTCAAAGTATTAAGAAATTCAAAGTAACATTCAAAGAGGTTGCAAAAAACAGCAGTTTTTTTAACACATGAAAGGATTAGTGGAAAATGGCCTTTAAGAAAATAAATAGGCTATTCGCAACAAACATTATCCTGTAAGTGAACATTAGAGGGGAAAAGTAATAAATGTAAAATATGACCCGTTTTAAGATAATTAATTTGATAAATGCATGAAATCTGAGTCATTTAAAATGTTATGGTTTTTTTCAGGCCCTGCCTGACCTTTTACTAGCTAATCTGTAGATGAAGACTACTATGCTTAATGTATGTTTCTGAAGCGTATAATGTGATGTAAATGAATATTAAAACACATTCTTGTGAAATAGCTAATGCAAAACATGATAAACTTTCACAGTTGGTCTGGAAAATTGCTCTTTTTAGGCAAACAGTGTATGCAAAGTTGGGCATCCTGAAATTTGAGTGGGTCTATCAATAATGCTGGTGGTATTCTAAGCATTCAAAGCATTTGCATGCGGTTTCAATGCGACAGACAACTGTAATTTACCGTTATCGTTGCGGTAAATGTCAGGAAGCTCCTGCTCTCACAGGCGTGAGTGGCTTCTTCAAAGTCATTTTCATTTCTCTTGTCTTTTTATTTGCAGGTTGGCTGTAAAGCTGTGATCGTCTTCTTCCAGTATTGCATTATGGCAAGTTTCTTCTGGCTCCTGGTGGAGGGTCTTTATCTTCACGCTTTATTGGCTGTTTCCTTCTTCTCAGAGAGGAAGTACTTCTGGTGGTACATTCTGATTGGTTGGGGTAGGTGTCATAGTAATTCTGTGAGTTTTTGTTAACCTTACAGTATTATTGACGCTTTTGTTAACCTCTGACATAATCATTATGTTTGTAAAGCGGTAGCTGCTGATGTACTGATGAAAAATGTGCTCTCATTTCACCTCACTGCAGGAGGTCCAACGATTTTCATCATGGCTTGGAGTTTTGCCAAGGCTTACTTCAACGACGTCGGGTACGATGAACACCTCACTCGACGTCCTCCTTGTTGTCCAAAAGTTGTATTTGATGTATTATAGTGTAGCTCAATTGGTAAAGCATTGTGCTAGCACCGCAAAGGTAGTGGGTTCGATTCCCAGAGAACACACATACTGATAAAAATGTTTACCCTGAATACACTTTAAGTTGCTTTTAAAGTGTCTGCCAAATGCATACATTTAAATGGAATGTAATTGTGCTTCATATCAAAATTAAGACATGAAATATTTAGCCGTGACAAGCTAAAATGTGAAGCTGACATTTATATGCCTGTTTTGTCAGGTGCTGGGATATAATTGAGAATTCAGACCCGTTCTGGTGGATTATCAAAACTCCCATATTAGCCTCAATCCTGGTGAGATGGTGTTTTTCTGCTAGAGTATCTGACATGTTTTAATATGATTAGAATAATCTAACTTCACATTACACTCACTGTCACTCAAGGTCACCATGGCGACTAGCTTAAAATTAGCTGACTGCTACAACAGGCTTTCAGTACTTTAAATATTGTTTATTATTTATATATGTTTATATATTCATTATATTATAGTTATATTATTATAAGTTGTATTTGTATAAGCTATTTACATTCAAGTAGTGAAAGACACACACTACACACACACGTATCTATCTAAATGGGGACATTTCACAGACTTTCATTGTTTTTCTACACAGCTAGTTAACAATAAACAAACAATATAACCTAACCCACACTCTAACCCTATCAGAAAACATTTAGCATTTATACAGTTTTAAAAATCTTTGCTTACGCTATTTTTATAGTGTTTGTACAAATGGTGAC
>JAZGTK010009015.1:0-17680 GCA_036877625.1 Ambastaia sidthimunki | reverse complement strand
ACTAGCCGGTTAGCTGGTCATCTTCAATTACAACTCCAGTCATTCTCTACTTTAGATAAATATGAACTGTCAAAAATGAGTAAATTATCTTAATCAACATGTATGCTAAATCCTGCACCCACCAGCCTGCTGAAAGAGATGCTTTCTAAATCCTCTACATAGTAACATTAACTAGTATCATTACCTAGTATCATTAACTAGTATTATTAACTCATCACTGGTGCTGGGATATGTCCCAAAACCTTAGAAGCTGGCTGTTAGCAGACCTCTCATTAACAAACCACAACTTGATCCTAAACTAAATTATAAACCCATCTTAAATTAACCTTTAATTTAAAAAAATCATTTCTTGGAGGCCCAACAAGATGCAGAAATTGTACTAAGCTAACAGGATGTATAGTCAATATCAAAACGTGAATGACTAGCAACTTTCTACTACTAAATTAAGTCAAAACAGAGGTTTTAAATATTGGATCAATATCTTGAGAACTGTTTTGATGGATGCTCTATTAGCTGCTCCATTAGCTAAGAATCTGGGTGTCTATTTTAATAGCAATTTGTCTTTTGAAAACCAAATTTTCTCATATTGTAAAACTGCATTTTTAAATAAAACTATATCAAAATTACAACACATGCTCTCTATGTCAAACACCAAAAATTAATTCATGCATTTATGACATCAAGATTTGATTACTGGACTGCCCTACTTGGTGGCTGCCCTGCAGGTTTAGTACAAAAACTCCAGCTGGTTCAAAATGCAATATTGTTGCTATTGATGCTATCAAGCATTGTATAAACTTACCTGCAACGCCCTAAATGTTTAAACTCCTCAGCACATGAATGCTGTTCATAATACTCAGAATTTCAAAATCACAAAGGGGTACGAAAGGTGACCAAGAACCCAATGGTCACTCTGACTGCTCCAGAGATCCTGTGTGGAGATGAGACCATCACTGAAGCCATCCACCAATCCGGGCTTTATGGAAGAGTGGCTGGACGGAAGCCTCTCCTCAATGCAAGACACATGAAAGCCTTCGAGTCTGAACTTTCACCTTTCAATGTGACAATGACGCTAGGCTTAGGGACAACTCTGTGAATGTCCAGCCAGAGCTTTGACGTCAACCCTTCAGAGAGACCTGAAACTGGCTGTCCACCGAGTGTCCCCATCCAACCTGGCTGAGCTTGAGGGCATTTGCAAAGAAGAATAACCAAAAATCCTTCAATCCAAGTGCAAAGCTTGTTGCGTCATACCCAAAAAAGACTGTAATTGTTGCCAAAGGAGCTTACACTAAGTACTGAGTACTTTTTATTTATATTACAGGTATTTCTACTGTATTCAGCTAAAACAACGTGTTTTTACTTTGTCATTATGGGGTACGTTGACTGTAGATTAATAAAGAAAAAAAGAATTTAAGTGATTGTAGTATCAGGCTGCAAAGTGAAGGGGGTCTGAATACAGAATGCACTGTATGTTCTTACTTTGCTGTGAAATAAAGGGATGTTCTCCTCTTCCTCACCAGGCGAGGTCTGTCATTGGTCTACAGAAACAGGAAGTGATGTTAAACATAGCGGCCCCTGACACTGAGCCCCATTAGCTCCTGCTGTAGTGCAGTAACATGACAAAACACGCTGTTTTAATTTCTATAGATTTTGTCTGCTTTTCTAATCTTATACATACTAAGGCATGTAAGAACACTTGAAAACTAGTTGAGATAAGAGGAATTAGAACCATAACGCATTTGTACCACTTACTGAAGAAATTCAATAGTATGTGAGTGCTCAGCTAAATAATGTGACAGTAATAAACTCAATAAATATATTCAACATCGCAAGATGGTGGTTTGGTGGTACAAATTGCAACAATCATTTTGATAGTTACAGAGGAAAACGTTCTGGAAATGTTCCCTCGTTAAATGGCAGTTGTGTCTTATTATCTTGTTGAGCTGTGAGTTGATGTAATTTTTAAAACACATTCTTGGCAAAAAACACAACGTGTAAAACATTTCCAAACAAATATTAAGCACAAAGTAGAAAGCACAAAAGCTCGGCATGTATGTGTATGATTATCACTGTATTGAGGGTCTGGAGGGATGATTCTAGGGGCCCTTACAGGAAATCCGGGGCCTAAAATTACAATCAGCATCCCTAATGTTTGCATTACTCAAAGTTAACAGGTTTTGTGCAGCTGTCTTCCATTCAAGTGTATCTTATCGGCATCGTTGCACGTCAATATTTCTCCATTACAATGAGGAAATTACTCAAGCATCATGTAAACCATGTTTCTTTATTAAAGATTAAGAAACTCCAAGCAGCATATTTATAAATAAAATAAGAGTCTCCCTTTGATGTAATGTTACAGACTATGCTATGATACTTATATTTTGTGGGATATTGGACATTTTCTCTAAAATCAAAGGGGCGTAAGCGTAAGGCAGTGAAGACACAACCCTACAAAACACGTAGGACATCCTTAGTTCCCACTGTCAGCACCTCAAAGCCACAGGTTGTGTTACACAGTGTAATATATCACTTTGGTTCACATTAGTAACTACTTGGACTTGTACAAAATATACAGAATACAACCTTGAATAGTGACTGACAAGCGTATGCGGGTGAACTCTCCTCAGAAAGCGGCCGACGTTCTCAAATGTCTTTCCAGTGCGATTTGAGGAACGTTTAGTAGTCGAACAGGGAAACACACACAGGTAGTTTAGGGAGTGAATGTATAAGGTCATTATGGTTTAGGTCACAACAAAACACCTCACAGATATTTATAAATGGTCGGAACCTCCTGAATTTTTTTTTAAAACATGTAAAAAAATTGTACAGTAAAAAAATTCCTAAATGTGTGTTTGGATAATTCAGAATTGCCTGCAGGTCTTGTTAGTCTAGTTATCTAAGCATACGTTTGGACCAGACTTAGGCCTTCATTTGGCAACTCATGATTCCAATAGAAAAAAGATATCACAACATGTAATTATGAAAATCTTTTCTTCTACAAGTTTTTTATTGTCTATGTACTTAGTGTAAAGCGAGTGTATTACAGTAAAACAGTAAAATTGTAATGTTATATCAATGTCATAGAAACAACGCTATTACAGCTTTTTCATAACCTGTACCAATTTAGCCAAACGAACAGGTTTATAATCTCCTTGATGTGCAACACATGAAAATGTCGTAGTTCCGGCGTGTTTCAAGCATAGAATTGTTCTCTCTGGCTGGTTGTGCTCAAATTAATGATGTCACCAGACCAAAAACAGATCTTAAACTCAAAAGTAATGATGTTAAACGCCCATCTGGACCAGTGCTGTTGCTTGGAATGAGATGTTTCAGATTTAGACTGGTTTGCCTTTGCTTGGTAAGTCAACCAACATCAACTTAACGCCAAAAACAGAAATGTAGGCAAAATCAGAAAGAAGTAAACACTGGCAAACACTGAAATAGCCGCAGCAGGTACAGAAAAACACTGAATGAATGTTTCTGACTGCAAAGGGGTGCAGAACGATCAGCTTTTGAGTTTCTACAGCCGTGTATGATCATCTCGTAACAAAATGTGGAGAGACATCTTTTATTTCGGCACTTAGAAAACAATCACAATGAACTTGAGTCTTTACCCATAGAGAACAAAATTCACAAAGCCATTCAAACAGTCGCTTTTGAATTATTTTTATGTCCTTTTTTGTTTTTCATTTGTTTTTGTAACTCAACTTCAAAAATTGAGAATATTCAAAATACACTTTTACTTACTTTGCTCTTTCAGTATTTACAAATATGTACAAGTAAAATGAAAATCTCTACGTACACTTTTCTTCAACTCTTTTTACACATTTAAATCTGCCAATTGCCACAGTTTCCAAACCCAAACCGCACCTCGGCTTTCTTGTCTTCCTTTGAAAAGCGAGTATGAGGCTGACTGTGATGATGATGGCCTTAGATGGATGTACTATGGGTGGGGTCAATAGCTTCTGGGATGGGTCCTCCTGGTACCGACTGGTAGGACATTGGCATGGGTGTCTTGGCGGGACTCTGTCTGAACAATCCCCCGTTGGGAGCCCTGTGTTTGCATTGGATGGAGGGCAAGGTGGAGCTGCTGAGAGGAAGGGGGAGGGTGCTGCCAGGACCCTGGGCCAGTGTCCGGCCCACCCCACGAGCTTGCTCCGGTATGAATGTGCTCACAGACAGGCCCTTGCCCGGGTAGTCTCGCACAGCTTCCCGCTGCTGGCTGGGCGGCATGCTGCCGATGTCCAGGGCAGAGATCTCTATAGATGGTGCGGGGATCTGCTTGTGAGCCATGTCCTCGTCCATAAGACTGTTCATACGCCGATGCACCTGTTCCAGGTTCACCTCCTTGTCCTAGAGAGGGGCAGAGAAGAGGAGAGACAAAGAGGCTGAGACATGCTGTTCTAGACTCAATGCATGCAAGCTGTACTTCAGTTACTGCAAGGTATGTGTTTGCACTAAGGGACCCAATAAGAAGTGTAGAAAAGTAGGACGACGTCTGAAAGAGGATTTAAAAGAATGTGCACCTTGAAATCAAATTTGGCCAGTGGGAATATTAAATAATAATGCAGTGGTGTGTGTGTGGAAAGCTCCGCAAATTTCAGCAGAAAAAAAACACCTGTAAGTTCTACACATGCTCGTCTGCGGTCAATAACAGTTCTAGCATTTAACCATGATCAAATATATTGTTTTTCCCTGTAATCACTGCAGTTAATGAAAGATTTTGTCTGGGTTTACAGCCGGAGACAAACTGCATTTTATACATTTAAAACACAATAATCACAGTTTCTATACGATTTAATTCAACTGATGCATTGCTTTACAAAAAACATGAATCATTCAGAAGCAGCATAAGAGTGTTTTGAAGAAAACCTCAAACAAACTTAAAAAAAATTACACTTATGGCCCTGAAACATCCAAGTATTCAACAAGCCTGATTTCAAGTGTTGTTGCATTCTGAAAGTGGTCATTTATAGATTTAAATTGTAACACTATAGCAGGTATTAGCCTAAACTCTTGGTCTTTTTTCTTTTCATTAAACTACTGGCATAATGGAGCAACTGTTTAAAGAGAATCTCGCTAATCAAGTTAAAAGTAGTTTAACTGTCAACATGTTTAGAGTTTTGAGCTTGAATACATTCAATGCAGAAATGCATGGTAACTAGATAGAACACAACCACACGTTTGCAATGCGCTAGCCAAACTTTAATTTCTGTTTTAGTGTAAATTCAGTTTCTGCCAATAGTCTTTAAAAAGTCTTCTTGTGTCAAATTGGGTGCAAAACAGCACAACATCACTGCTCATTGTCGGCCTTAAACACAAGAAAACAGTTTTATCAAGGTGTCAAATCCAGGCACAGATAAGCCATTGGGCCAACAGTGCTTGTACATAGTGGCCTAACACCATATGGAACCCCAAACTGCAGCAGGTTTTATGCATAAGGAAAGCAACATCACTATGCTATCTTCCTTCTCATATCAGTGTAAGGTTATGCTACTATCAAAAGTGGGCTTTGCATTTTGGGTCTGATATGAATGAATATGAATTCTGTAGGTCTGTAGCATATAGTGTAACAATAATATATATTTGAGGTGTTCATTTCTGCCACAGCAACAACCACAAATGATTTGTGAAATGTTTTATACGTCCGCAAAAACCCACAACGATGGCAGGTAAGCATCTAAAATGTTCTAAAAGTCCTGAGTTAGGAAATAAAAAGCATGACGAGAGTAACTTGGGGCAGGTGGAAGCTAACAATCTCTTTATCCTGCTGAGAACAGCCAGTTTAATATGAAGGAAATGTACAACACAACTTCAAACAGAGTCAGAGGAGTTTCTGGTTTGGCCTTTAGAACTATCGAATCATCAGAGGGGTGGAAAATGACGTCCATCTGTGTCAATTTAGAAGTAGTTAGAACTGTAAAACAGTGCCAACAACACATCTCAACACAAGCTGAACATGAAGCCTCACTCAGGGTCATATATTTTTATATATTTTACATATATATTTACATATATATACTGTATATATATATATTTAATCAAATGTTACTCTCTCAAAGCTCATGAGATTTGATGGAGTTCTTAGTTGTGCTTTTCAACTCTTTGCTTACATAAATGAACAAATACATTAAGAGTAAAAAAATGGATTTGGGCTGATGAGATATGTGAGAGAGATATTGAGTTCATGTTGAAATCTTTGTTGAGACATTGATGGGAGACATTTGAAGACATTTGTGAAAATTGTAAGTTATTTTCTCAGTGGAAAAATCTGACCTAAGAACACAGGAGACCTTAGAAACAGTTTCCATTTGCTCTCCATTTAATCTCATTGCTGTCTTGGAGAAATAACTGAGATCTTAATGAGATCTCATTTGTGATTTTTCTTTCTCATGGGTATGTGTTAAACTGTGATGTATGTGTATTGTATAGTGAGAAAGTATTCTCTCGTTCTGTTGTATTGTTCTATTAGTGCCTTTGTTTCTAGAGGCCAGTTGGAGCTCTAAATCTGTCCTTGGTGAAATTATTTAACTATCACACAGCACAGAAAAAAGCGGAAACTGCTTTGTTGGAACACAGTGGCATTGACCGCAGTCGTTCAAGGCAAAGAGGCGACCCGTCTCTTCACAGCACAAATACACTTTTCTACCTGAGTTTATATAACAAGTCGTGATTTTATTCAGAATCATGCAAAGATAATACAGCTTGGCTCCAGAGTCCACCAGCTGCCCAATAAGGATACATACAGTTTTACTGAAGTATTCCTTAGGATCTAAAAGTATCCTCAAAGATTTAGATGAATGAAGCACCGTGTCATGGAATGCAAAGACACATCAGAGACTAATAAAGCCATTGGGAGGGATGGGGAAAGGTTAAAATTGCAAAGCAATTGCACTGGGTAAATGAGCTGGTCACGTCTGATTGAAGAACACTTCATTAGAGAGATTTCCAAAGGGATACATGGCCTCACGCACCGTTCACAGTCTCACTGCAGCTCAGTAATCCTATTTGTCTTATCTAATGAACAGAGGAATGAGGAGAAATTTTAAGATATAATAATGTTAGAAGTTAATTCATGCAAAAAAAAATGAAGACGAGAAACAGTCTTTAGAGAAACAGACCAAAAATCAACATAGAAAGTTCTGAACATTACAAATAGCCTGAACGGACCTCCTCAGCTTCTGTATTTATCCTAAAACATCCATTAAGTGTTTTATTAAAGCCACCTTTTCACTGCTTCTGACAAACAACCGAGCGGAAGTCATTCGTTTCCAAGAGAAAATCACAGAGGGGCTGTGAGAAGTTCTGACTCTCTCTGTGGAAGCAGAACTTTCACATCTGAGTGAGCTGTAGATGTGTGACTGCACTAGTGTGTCACTGGCCCATCAGATGAGTTTTTAAAAATGTATGTCAAACATCTGAAGGCCTGCAATTTCTGCAGAATGGACAATTATAAAAAGTTAGATATGACCATTTATGTTATTCAGTGCTGTTGCACACAGTCTGCCTGGCTGAAGTTATTGAAGATTAAAGATTTAGTGGTCACTTGTGCTATACATTTAACCTTTCATTGCATCCTGGTTAATCAGTGGATTATAAATGCACTTCATCTCATACGAAGACAAAAACAATACATTACAACTAGTAAGAGTGTATTATGACTGGCACCATGAGGCAAATGGTCAAAGTTGTACATGGAGTTGTACAAATATTGTATATTGGTTGTACATTGGCTTAAAAGGCCCACATGAACATATATTTGTATTAAATGGTGGTGAAGATATCCCTAACTCAGCTTTTTACATGTAATTATGATGATTTTTTTTCTGATTTTTTCATAACCAAAAGACAATGCAACCCCACCACATTGATTTATACCCATTAAATTCTGTTGTTCTCGTGGTTTATTTACACAGCTGCAAAATATAGTGGTCAGTCAAGTTTAATGTTACCTCAACGTACGGACGTATACAGTTGCTTTAAATAATTTTCTGTCCTACATCAGCACAGACCTATTGAAACAAAAGCACTGGTGGTTATTTAAAATTGTATGTATGAACCTTGAAATTAAGTAATTTAATTATTAGTGTCAATATGAATTGTGATGAAACTTTCCAGTGTAATGGGTGTTGCCATCTTTAAAATGCGATTTAGTCCAATATCAGTGACATTATATTACTGTATTTATATCACTATGGTTACAGGTGTTTTTCAAGCTTATGGCGTAAATAGAAAAGGGTTTGATTTTAGTTAGGTTTCACACAGCCAATATTTAATCTGCTTCTGTAAACTTATATGAACAGGACAATTTGAAAGTCACATCTGTTAGTAAATACAGCTGTCAATCCCAAACACAAACCGTGTGAATGTGGCTATTGTTATCTCAGTAAACATCTCAAGAGAATTGTGATTTATAAACACACTTCTTATATAAACTGGTTTACGCACCATATAAGTGAAGGCTGAATAGCTCTTAAACTGCACTTTGGTCTCTGTTTGCCAGTACGTGTGATTCATCGTTTTTTAAAGTGATTAAAAAATGATACATGATGAAGAGATTTTTTTTGTTTACTCTTTTTAATTATCAGGCAATTATGCAAATATCCTTCACTTATTTCTTTAAAGAAATCCTTATTAAATCATCACTGCCACAATGAGTGGAGTTCTTATTTAATTATGTTCATAATCACCCTGAATTGGCTTCATCCCCTCACAAATAAATGTCACCAGTTAAACAGCGGTACTGCTGTATGCCAGTTTTGACTTAACTGGAAATCATTTATCATTATTAATATTTTTGGGCTAATCGCTCAGGAAAATGTGTTCAGAAAGGAAATGCGGACCAGTGCGATCCTGAAACCCAACACAACAAACAGGAAAGTGGATCTGCTAAATGAATCAACAAAAAACCTAAAAGAAACAAAAAAATGTTAGATGACACCTACATAATCTGTTCTACTCATTCCCAGCCAATCAGAAAAGAGGCCTACGATTCTATTCTGACCTGTGTCAATAGCTTCTGCTTCATCCCAGTCTTTTTCTCTCTCTGTCCAAATGTCCTTGCTTCCCTCCGATGAAGCAGTAGCAATATCATTATATGTCAATGGACCAGAAACCCTTGCCAGTCTGTAATCCTTAGTAACCTGCATGAGATCATAGAAAATGGGGAATAAATGGAAAATAGAAGAAAGTAAATGTAAATAAATTCATAAAACTTGACATTGTTGCAATAGGATGTCATACAGTGCATTACTAGGGATTATTGACTGTTGGGCTCATTTTTAGGGTGACTATAATGTGGTGATGGTGTGAGGGGGGGGGTAACTGAGCAGACAGACTAATGCAAGCACCCGATTTGCCCACACTTCAGTTTACGGATCCTCGTCAACCATTTCTGAGTTTATTACATGCTGTTCCCGTTGGCAATGAATAAGGCTTTGGGAAATGGCAAAGTAAGGTAATAATAATAATGTCAAGAAATTATTTAGATAATAAGAAGTTAGAAGTTAGTTGAACATTTTAAAGCTAAAATTGAAGAGAAAAGCAAAGTGGATATTTAATTGCCAACAGGAAGGAGCATTTTAGGGGAATAAAGTGTCTAAAAGACTAAAAGGATGCAAGAGGAGATTAATGAAGGTAAAAGATGCCCCTTAAAGGGTTGCAAAATGTTGTGTTGCAGAATACTGGCTAATGGAAAATTTTACTGCTTAGCTTCTGCCAAGGTGCTTTGTGCAAAAGTGTGGTATTTGAGATCCTTTTATGAGACATGCTGGAGCTGAAATTTCTGCTATCTTTTGGATAGTCCAATTATTTAGCATAATAGAGCAAAATGAGTTTACCTGAGTTGAGAACGCTTGAAACCCCGGGGAAAAGAAGTGCACTGCTCTTATTTTAATTCAAAGAAAATGATTTACCATGATGGTAAAACCTAGTGAGCTGCCAACCCTGACTTAAGGCACTGACTTAAGTATTTAAAGGCATCATAGATGCTGACATGAAAGATGGGCCAAAAGCTAATATTTATACATTTCTGGACAAATTCTAAGGCAGTACGATGTATTTCATAAGTGGACAAAGGCATCCCAAAATGCAATGCAACAGCCCTAAGGAAATTAAGTCCAAGATAGTGAATACATTGAGAGAAATGTATTTTCAGGGAAAAGAATCTACAAAAAAATAATAAATTAAATAATAAAATTAACTGGTTTAAAATGTTTTAATGCTCATCAGAGTATCATTAGTTTAGCAAAATGCTACCTCGCCTACTGATCGACCACACAAAGAACACAATTAATCTAATATAAAGCTGTTTTATATTATGTTTATGCATGTGACACTTTTTTTAACTAGAGCAACTTACAATGCATTCAAGGTTTTCATCAGTACGTACATGTCCCAGGATTCGAACCCACACCCTTACTGTTGCGGTCACCTGATGAGTTATAGGAACACCGGCTGTGTCAGTATTGATGCTACAAACATTCCTTAAGCCAATAAAACATATATCTGTTAGATTTATGATATGTATGTTCTGTGTTTTTGGTTCAGTGTGTGTGTGTGTTTCCCTGTTTCATTGCTTAAAGACTGTGTATGTTTATTTATCATATTTGTGAGCTTCCTGATATAATCACCCATGACAGTATACTGGACCCTTTAGAATTTATTGTTTTGACGTTTCTTCCCTTTCATTTTGTTTTTCATTGATGGACCTCCCCGCAGACCTTGCCTAGCAAACTGACTATCTGGGCTGCTTTATCGTACAGCCTCAACGAGTGGTCCAAGGCACGTCTTAATGAAGATGGAGTGGGTGCTGGTAAACAACAACTCCCCATTTACTGTTAGCCTGGCAAAGGAGCACACAAGCCCTGCTCAGCACCCAGAGACCAGCCAACCACCTCCAATGACTGACACAATGGAGTTGCATCAGTGCCCTGGAGTCTGTACCACAAGCTATGCCTGACCAGTGACATGAGCCAGCAACAATGTGTGTCGCTGAAGGAGTATTAGTGGAGTGTAGGGGATGAAGGAAAGCCCACCACCAGGCTGGAGGCTACTACTTGTATTCTAACAAAAGTTTGAAAGCAACTAAAAGGCTTACATAGACCTGCAAGTAAGACAATGAGAGAATAAGGATAAACTAAACACCTGTATGAAACTCAAAACCTAAATGCATGTAAAGTAAAATTATAACGTTTAACTACAGATTATACTGTAAGTACTATTGCAAAGAACATATACAAGTATATAGTGTGTATATATAAATATATAGTATAGATGTACTGAATGGTATAATATGTGCCTTTATGGAACTAATTGATGGCATTGTCTCAAATCAACAGGTTGTGTTATTGGGGGTGGGACAAAGTCTTGC
Organism: Ambastaia sidthimunki; assembly: GCA_036877625.1. Lineage (NCBI taxonomy): Eukaryota > Metazoa > Chordata > Actinopteri > Cypriniformes > Botiidae > Ambastaia > Ambastaia sidthimunki. The sequence continues at coordinate 6,309 of JAZGTK010009015.1, read as the reverse complement.
GCTGTGTGCTCGGTCTGTCCCACAAAAAACAGCGTCCTTTTCTAGACTGACTGTCGAGCCCTTTAAACAAAAAAATGCACATTTGACTGGTGTGTCAGGATGTGCATGACGTGATGACATAACGGAAGTTTTTTTTTTTTCCAGGATGGTCGCATGCGGATATCATTAATTTACAACCTTTATATGTTACTTAATTCTACCATACTGTAAATGAAGAAAACAATAAGAAAGAAATAATCTTGCCAGTTTAAAATGTTTTTTGGAGGGACGTAAACATATCAAATACCTTGTTTATTTAACGTTTCCAGTCTAGCTAATTTTAGATAAACAACAGGAAGTAAACCCAGCCAGTCTTGCACCAGGAAGTATCTACATGAACCATTATTGTTTCTTTGCATCCAAATTTAGGAATATTTATTTGATTTAAGGATGTTTCTTATTTGCACATTGTGTTACGGCCAATATAATATTCAAATATAACTTAAATTAAGTACAACGTTCGAATGAATTATTTTCAGGCATTGTGACGGCCTTATATTGTGCTGAGTCTCGTGTGCAGTTTATCTGAGCAGCACTATTTGTGTTGCTGCTTATGCAGTAATTAATCACCTATGAGGGGCCATTTTAACTTCGACCCGTGTAGACGGTTAAGTAGCTCACTAGGTTTTGAAGATTTGGTCCCTAAATTTCCACATATGTAAAATGACACCATGTTATTAAAAAAAGTGGCTAAACCCTAAAGCTTCTAGATCTCTGTGCACAGTTCATGTTAAGTGGGGACCAATTTTGATTTCAACGGGGCACACCTATAACTGAGTGTACTGGAGTTCGACTAAATCGGGGCTCGCGTCTGCTGCGGGATCCTTAAAGTAGAGTGTGGCAGTGTCCTCTCGCTGCGCTATCTTCCGCGGCCTGAGCTCGGTCACCTCTTTGGGCTGCTCTTGCCGGCAGCGGTTGCTGTTCCACCACATCTCCAGGGCAGCTACCAGACAGGCCAACAGGAGGCCCGCGGCCAGGATGCAGAAGACACCAGCGAAGCTGTGCAGTTTGAGCGAACGACCGTCCGGCTGAGGGTTGGTGTGGCTGTTGAGGTCACAGCGGCCGGTCCGAGGCCACCACTTCTGCTTTAAGACATCCAGATCTCCTTTCTCCTGCAGCTCCAGAATCCTGTGAGAGATAAAAGAATTCACCAGCGGTGATTAACGGAGGTTCATTAATGTGAAGAGTCAAATTTTTCCCAGGTTCTTTATGGAAGTTACAGCTGAGTAAGAACGATCTTTTTACTGTGTCATTAAAAATCAAACAGATATAGAAAAACAGACACAAAAGATACATGGCATCCATCACAGCGGGATATTGCTTCACCACCAGGTTTGGGTTGTTTAATAAATAGGTTTTTAGAAAGTAAATGAATAATATTAAATGGTAATAGTGCCTCTCCTTTGTAGTGTTGCAAGAACAGACTGTTAGCTTCTCATTTAAAAAGTGTTATGAAATAAACTGTTAACACAAAAATAAACTCATGACTCAGTGTCAGTGACACTGCTGAGATGTATCTTCTGCTCTCAGGTCTGCTTTGTGAGCACACAACAGGAATACAGCCGTGCTTTAACTGATAACCTGCAGATTCATATTTTAACACAGATCATTCGACAGGCCAAAGTTCCAGAGTGCTTTAAACACCCACATTTTTACTCCTTTGCTGGTACAAATAAAAATAACAAACAGATGAGGGAAGGTAAGAACATAAGACTTAAATGATGTTGCTGTTATGAGTGACGGGCCCATCAACTAGCAATAAAGCCATTTCAATTTCTCCAATGAAAAGCCCCACGTACAGAAACATGTAAGAGTGCTGCCAAAAAACGAAAGCGTAGAAAGAACAGATGATGATGGGCTACAAAACAAAGAAATTAAGATGAATTCCTCTTTCAAGAGGAGATGACATTATAGTTGACTGTGTAATAACCCATAAGCTTCCTCCCAGCTGCCTCAGAGTGAATTTCCACCAGCACTACAACAAAGTCACCCTGGGGCTTCTGAACACAAGTGCCCTCGACCCGCTTCCTACTCCAAATTCTCTTAGAGAAGAAGGGAAAACTGATCTAAGGTCAGGAGAGATGGGGTAACCACAGAAGTCTCTCTGCAAGGACATAAAGGAAAATGTGTGAAAAAGCTGCAGACACAAACTGAATTGCTTAAAAATCTCAGCGTTGGGAGTTTATTCTGTGTGTGAGTGAACCTCACTAAAACATGTTCAGGTCAAATTTTAGGTCAGGTGAGGGCTGAGGGGAGGTGAAGCGAGGGCACATGGTGCAATATGGGCATTTATTTTAAATAAAAAGAACAAAAACAACCACTCAAGGAGAGAAACAGTCTGCTGGCTGGAGGAAATCAGGCCACCTGCACTGGAGAACTACATCTGAGCTCACTGAGATAAGAAACGAGCCCAACACCGGGACCAGGCACTGAACACTAATGAAGGGTCAGAACCCAAACACCAGACACAAAACACCAAAGCAATGTCACGATCCTGCCACTAAAAAACAGTCTCACAGACATTTCACGCTGAAAGCAACAGAACAACATGGACATGATTATTTTAGCGTAATAAAAAATACATTTTTACAATAAGGTTCCACTTTATAATAAGGTTCCACTTGTTAATACTAGCTAACTAACTTAGTTAACATGAACTATTAATAATACACAACAATTAATAATACACAGCATTTATTAGTATTAGCTCATAATTTTAACATTTTCTAATACTTTTTTTATCAGAAGCTGGTAATATTAGTTAACGGAAACAATTGCATTTGTAATTTTAAATGTTAATTGCATTAACTAAAATTAATGAAGAATTAATAAATTAATAAAGAATTATAAATGCTGAAAATAATATTGCTCATTGTCACAGGAACTAATGCCTAACCTAACGTTAATGAATGTTACTTTAATGTGTTTAAGCACAAACTTTTTTTAAATTATTTTCTAAATTATATTTTAAATGAGAGCTTTTTTTAACTTTTCAAACATTATTGAAGGACTTTGAGTGTATTCTGAACACTCACAAAACACAAACATTTAATAATCCCGCCTCTGCTGCTGGGCTTTGAGAATTACATCATATTTACATGCGCATCAATGCTGTTGCTAGCAGTTGAATCATGGCAAGATATTCTAGATGGATCGATAGAAGACGTGTGAGAATGAATCAACAAGAGATTCTTTTCCTGCTTTCTCAAATCCAGCAGTACTATAATTATACAGCCTTAATTGGTTACAAGCGATTATGTGGAGCTTTGCACAGTCTACTGGCGTCTGTTACGCCCGTGAAGGGATCAAATTGTAATGAGAAGAAACTAAAACCAAGAAATTGCAGCTAATGAATCAAGGCTTTGTGTGAAATAAAGAATGGCAGTGCATTCTGGGAAATTTATACAGTAGCTCCTGTTTCGTTGCTAGTCATTTATCTTCGAGTCTTAAGCACATTTGAACGTTTGTCATTTAAATATTTTGAAATCATGCTGTCTGCAGAATCTTGAAGAGTGTTATTGCTTTCCTTTGAACACCTACACAAGACAATTAAATGTATCTTCTCTCATTATATAAGAGGCACTTGAATAGTGTGGGATATTCTGCCATGTTCACTCTCTGCAGGATAGACTTTTCACAGCAGTTAGAGTTCTTCACCAGGCAGGCCTTTGAATTCACCAAAGTGAGATGATTATGAAAATATCTTTCACAAACTCTGGTGAGTCCCTGAACAAAAGATGCTTGAAGCAGCACGTACTTTCCATTCTCTAGAAAAAGAGGAGAGGGGAGGAGATGCAGGAGATGGGTGGGACTCACTTTTGGGAGATGAGGTCTCGGTACGGGCTCCCGTGTTGCATGGCGATCCCGTAGCCTTTGCTGCTCATGCTGTTTCCTGACACGGTGATGGTGCAGTCGTCATCGGTGAGTGCCGCATACTCCACCACAGCCATGTCCCACAGGAAGGCATACGGTCCTTTTCTGGCCTGCAAATTAAGATACATCCTCATTCTAAAACGACAACTGAACAACATTCTCACTGTCACCAGAGCCATATTTAAAAGCTATTGGGCCATATTATTAACTTTTAATGACTGGCACCACTATATTGTACCAAACACAGTGGTGTTCTCTACATCCTCAAATGTTATTGAAGGAATATTGCAACCTTTCTAAGAAGCGTCTTTCTAATGGAGCCTCATTGGCTGATTCTTTGCCCTCAAACTGCCCTCATTGGCTGATTCTTCGCTCTCAAACTGCTCTCATTGGCTGATTCAAAGGATTTCACACCTCATTACTTACTTTCTACACTTTTGTTGTATATTTAGTCCTCTTTGATGTCATTATTTCAAAGTTGTTTTCTTTGATTTTTATTTGACAGCTGGCACGGAAAGTCTGGTTCTTATTTTGAAGGTCCATTGTTACATTAAGAGCTTTTCAAATGCGTCTTCAGAGAAAAGTGCCTTGTGAGGAATTTAAAAAGGCAGAATGACTTTTTTTTTATCGTACAGTTAATAGCGATATTAGTATTGATTTACTGCTGTTTAAATTGCCATCATAAAAATCAACGGATGTAAAAAAGACACAAATTAGATGTGTGAAGTGCTATCTAAAATAATTTAGGAGTTGCAAAACATGAGACACAAATCAAAAGTATTTGAATGCTGTTCTGATTCAATTAATGATGGTATTTGACCAACATTTTTGGCCTAGTTGTCCCCACTAAGCTTCCTAACTACAACAGTTTCAGAAGTAAAAGGTCACCAAAAAAGACCATGCTGGTTGACCACTAACCATCATAAACCAGCTTAAACAAGCATGGAAATCTATGCCAGTCTAAGCAGTCTTTTCAATAGGTCATTTATCTGTAACAAAATCTAATAGCTATTGGTGACAATATAGATTCTGTTACCATTAAACTTCAAGCAGAAGCCCATCAACTACGTAACTTAAGGCTTTTCATTGTTAATGTTTAAAACTGTCTGTATTGCACGAGGAAATTTCCAGTTGCTGCCCTGGAACTAGTTTCTTTCCCCGAATTCAAAACTTTTAATTCCAGAATTCTGTGTGACATTTCCTGTGGCTGTTGACGTCAGCATCAGGGTTTGCTCAGAACATGTTTTGACTTGCCGAAATGCTTTTATTACTGTACTTTTGACATAGAAGCACAAGTTACAGGCTCAAAACAAGTTGATAATGGTAGGGGTTGCCACGGCAACAGAAATTCACCGTCACTTTGGCAGCAAATCAATGTAAACCTTGCCGGAATATGAAGAGGAGCGTAACACATATGTAAACAACTGTAAAAGACTGAATTAGGACACGATTCAGATCAGACTGGGGTAATGGTTTATTTGTTTTTGCACATTACCGCAAAGCCCAATAAAGTCCTTATTATCAGATTTTGTGTGTTTATTCTGTATTTAAGGAAAAAAAATTCTTTAAAATTAACTATTGCACTTTATTTTACAGTATGTGTATTTACAATCTATTTACAGTGAACCTGCCCAAAATACAGGAAACTACTGTATATTAAGGGTGTGCAATAAGGGTTAGATTTAGTCTCGGTCCGTAATAATTACAGTTTTGCAGTATGTACATAGTACGTACATGTAAAATATCTGTCTCTGTAAACATATAGCTTATGTCAGTGATGTTAATACCTTACGTATGCCTTCTGATGGGCTAGACACTGAGAAGTCCTGTCCGTTGTTCTTACTGATGGTTCTCCACAGTTCTGCGTAGGTGCTGTCCTGCTCCAGTGGGTTTGTACCCTTGGCTCTGAAGTAATCGTACACTGCAGAGTCCCTCACAGTGCCATAGGCAAAGTCCATCTGCCTCGCGAGGTCCTGAAATGTTCTGTAGGTTAGGCAGACAACATGTGGAATTAATGTATGGTTACACATATATTTGCAAACAATATTATTGAAATATTATTTAACAAAATATCTGTGTTTTTTGAAGCATATTTTGTTTTGTTTTGACAGCTTGCCATGTGCTCAGCTCCTCCTGTTATCATATTATTAATTCATTGATCAGCCATCCATGCTTGTTAACCTTGATTTCTCTCTCTGTGTAGTTCCCTCATGCGCAGTGTGCTGTGCCAGTTTGTGTCTCCAAGCTCTTTAGTTCTGGTCATTTACTTTGTCTTGTCTACTAAGCTTCAGTTAGGGCTTTGTTTTGTTTCTCGTTACATTTTTATTACGTTTTTGCTCTTCTGGATTATTCCCTGCTGGTTCCTGTCCGGACTGCTCTACTGTTCCCCTAAAGTTC
>JAZGTK010009014.1:3551-17681 GCA_036877625.1 Ambastaia sidthimunki | reverse complement strand
ATGATTCACACCAAAGAGAATCCTTACATTTGCCCTCAGTGTGGAAGAAGTTTCAATTATATAAGTAGCATAAAAAAACATAGATGCTCTTCATAGAACAAAAATGAAATCTATGAACTTTCCTGGTCTGGATGAAGATTTATCTAGAATATTTTGGTCATTCCACAGCTGTCTACTGTGCAGTGGACTGAATATTTAGGAATTTATGGTTAAATAGTGTGTTCAAAAATGTATTAAGTGTATTTATAATCTGAGGTCAGTAATTTGTGCCATATACTGTTACATGCTGATACATATGTAAATTAACCAGAAATAAGAATATAGTTCACAGAATAATAGCTGAATTTACAAAATAGCCCAATTCAGAAATTAACATTCTAACATAACATTGCTTACTATGTGATGTTAACTGGTCAATGCTCAATGACTGTTTTTTGTTTTGTGATTATTTCTCAAATTTTGTTAGAGATAACATTTTTATATTGTAATGATTATATGTTGTGCCATGAAATATGGTGAGGATTAAACTATTTTGATTTACATTGAGGACTGGACATTTGACATTAAAGGAACTTCTAATAAAGATATTAAAAAATGTTAAAAAGGATAAAACATTTACAAAAAGTTGGGAACTTTGTAAGGTTGTGTCATTAAAATTTACTACATCTGAGGGATGGCCGTACCCACCACTGATGTCCCCGAGGTCCAGACCTTAGTGTATGTGATAAAAATTGTGAATGGTGTTATACGGTGCAATACGTAAGAATCTAAATTACATATTTTATATTTGAAGATGTTGTATAATATAATTGTTAAAGGACTCACAGAAATAATCACACATGCTAACTAGTTTGCAATTTAGAATGAAAACGGAGAACTGGATCATGAACAAATCTTCAGACACTGGGAAGCTTCTGGATACAGGAGCATTTCTTTGGCGTTTGATTGAATGTTTGTAATGTTCTTTGAAATGCAAAATAGTCCTTGAAACATTTCTTATATAGGCATTTTCTGCTTAGAATATTTGATTGTGCATTGTCAAAAATAAACATCAACATACATCTACTGTATTTTCAGTTTGCAATGTGGATCATGTTTAAGATTAATTTTTAACAATAATTATTGCCCACTGACATGGTTTTAAATCCAGATTGTTATTTGTTGTTATCCAAATATTGGCCTTTAAACATTTTAGGACACCCTCTTTAGGCCACACATTACATACAGTTGAAGTCTTGTTACATACAGGTTGAAGTTATTAAAACTACCATTTTTAAACTACCCTAATCCTTCATATTAACACAGTGTAGTTTTAGCGATTTGTTTAGGACATGTATTTGTGCGTGACACGTCATTTTTCGACGAATTATTGCAGTTATGTTTCATTATATGACGATTGTTTTGGGTCAGACGTTTACATACATCAAGCTCCCTTGAAACACAAGACGTCAGAGCCCGGATAGCTCAGTCGGTAGAGCATCAGACTTTTAATCTGAGGGTCCAGGGTTCAAGTCCCTGTTCGGGCGTTCACGTTTTATGTGAAGATAAATTTACAACAACGTTAATTTTAAAATGAAAACAGTACCAGGTCAGAATATTACACTTTAATTAAAATAATTGCAAATATATGGCTGTTTAAAGTAGACATGATGTAACAGGAAGCTGCTGAGTATAACTTAAATGCCAGATGCCATAGACCCAGCAAATGTCTGCAGTCATGCAGCACTCAATGATTATTATATACACGAGAGATTGTATGTTTAGTTTGTATTAAACAGATCACTTTTTATCTATGGCTGGCAGAATTTATCTCCATATTTTAAAGCAAGTAGACGTAGAAAAAGCTACTCGGGTAAAGTATACAGCCTATGTATTCATGTAAATATAATAATTAAATACGTCTCAAATGTGAACAATTTTATCTTTCTTTCCAAGTGACATTGAGAAAAATAACAAAACTGCCATGGACCAGATTATTGATGTAAATGACTTTCAATGTAAGGCTGCACTTTTGCAGTGTAGTCTGTCAATCCAGTAAAATATGAGGTGATATTATTCTAGTTTCCTTTTGTTTAAATAACTGTTTCACCAGGACAACCCCTAAATATTGCCTGTGGAATAATTCTGTTGATGACCATGTGTACATATCATACACATATCATACACTTTTTTCATAGTACAGTAATACGCAGACACTATCAGGTTTTATCATAATCATATAAAATACATTCAAGTTGGAGCTTTCTTACAGTGCATTCAAAATATACTTTTTATGTGTATGTTCCCTGGGAATCAAACCCACAACCTTTGTACTGCTAACGCAATGTGCGACCCATTAAGCTACAAGAACACAATGTTGCTAAGTTATTATTTTGTTTCAGTTATTCCTCTTTGAGGTGATGCGGCCACAGAACATTAAGAGAGGCATTGAACATACACTTTGTGTCCAGAACACACCTACGTGACTACGCGGATATTCAGCCCAAGTCAGGGTAGAAGCACCATGGTTATTTTTGTCCAAAATAGTTTTACGTAACTATTTTGAGTATTATCAGAATAAATCTGATAATACTGTTCAGCCTTTATCATGTGCACATATGACTCTGATATATGATTAATACGCAGGTGCTCCTCATATCTGGGGGGCACGTGATAGCAGACAAACTCTTTCTCTACAGTCACCCGAGTGCACTGTGTCAGGGGTCACCTCCCATGAGCTAATACACACCCTGGGCTTTGTGTCATGAGCCAAGTTCAAAACAACTTGGACACACCCTATGACTATGGCTTCATGATGCACTTTGGAAAGTATGGAGCTATTTAATAACATACATATGAAATAATACCTTTTCTCTACTATATTAGAACTTCAAGGACAAACGAAAATACAATTATAATATGTTCTAATATGTTGTGTCATTTCAGGTACATCTACTTTAAAGATGGTTGTCTACTATTAAACCAAAACGCAACCGGAATGTGAAGATTGGACAGAAATCATATAATGAAGATCAATAATCGGTATAACTGTGCTATGTAATAAAATCCATTTACAACAATTAATGATTCATCACAGAAATAAACATCTGAAATTATTAAAACACTAAATATTACAAATATTACATATTGCTGTTATGTGATTCTTTTTGTAACCTATATAACCTGCTATTTCAGTTATTTCTAGGTTCCGGCTTATTCTGACATGTTCATTTCAGCACCTTATATAAATACTGTATACATACAAGACATGAATAAACTTTGTTCATAAATATATTTGTTTTTGTTGATGCCTCATTTAATTTGATTTTACAGTCCATTATAATAAATGAAAAGACAAATCTTCAGACACTGCAATCAAACCAGTGACAAAATAAAAAGTAAATAAAAGGTAAAAATAAGGCTTATTTTAAATCAGCTGATCTCAGAGCTAATCAATAATTATAGTGGCATCAACAATAAGAATTACACACTGAAAGAGGCTGTTATTTAGTTTAGGAAATTATGGGGTCATTCTATGAGCACAGCATAAGTAGCTATTGGGATGTTGCTGACAGATTAGGGTGTGTTTAAATTTGTGACTCTTCGCTACTGACTACTGGTGAGGCCGTATAACACAATAATCAGCAAGTCTTCAAATTGCCATTGATCAATCTAAAAAATGCTGAAGTGCAAATTAGAACTAACACTAGGCTGCTGTACAGTTATATGAATGCCTTCTGACCTGCCAAGCCTTTTATTAGGGAAATACAGTAATATCAAATAATGATATAGGAGGACACACTAACTTCACATCCCCAGCCTGGACTAAAGATGGGTGGTACCCTGAATGTATATATTCTAGCTCTCAGAGCCCTAATTTTACTTTAGGATATAAGCAAAACCTGTAGCATTCAGAACAGCAGTATACACACATAAGTGACCAGCAAGATGCTCTGTGTGGTTATGTTTGTAGGGTTGGTGATGGAGTCCTGGTCTTTACCTGTGCAGGTAAGAACAGCTCAGTACTACTGCAGTGATGATACCGTGTCTCAAATGCTGTGGTACTTCATGGATTAATTGTCTTGCATTAGAATTCCTCATTAATTCATCAGGCAAAGCTGAGGTCAAAGAGAGGATATTTAGGTAAATAATTCACTGTTTTGGTATTTGATTATACACAGTCTAAGTTGTTGCAAAGAATTTACATTGATTGTACTATTATCAACTTTCTCACCAGAGCAATACATGGATCCAGATGAGATGAATGCAATGGACAAGATTCTCAGAGCAAATGAAAGTATGTTTATGGCAGATGTAACACATACATTTACATTAGAATTAAACTTTAAGCATGAAACATGGTTATTTTCTTATATCAGTGTCAAGAGGGTTTTTATTCAAAGAGGGTGACATACTGACTTCAGGAGCACACAGATCAGCCATCACATGTGCAGGAGATTCCTGCCTCTGGCCCAAATCTGTTGATGGTTTTGTGTATGTACCTTACATCATCTCCCAGCTTTATGGTGAGTAATATCTCTTTATGAAAATAACTGCCACATTATTGCAGTATTTTTAAAGTTAAATTAAGGCCTTTGTTTATCTGCATCAAAACATCAAATAATAGATTCATCTGATATGTGTACCCTATCACAGATGATATGGACAGAATCACCATAGAAACAGGAATGTTGGACATTTCCTCTGCATCCTGTGTGAAGTTTATTCCTCGCACACATCAAGCAAACTTCCTTAATATCCAGTCTAGATCTGGGTGAGTCCATTCCAATCATACGCAGTCTTTTTTAAAGAAATGTTAACTAATCAAATAAACATTTTAAAGAAATGTTATCTAGCTATATTCCTGTACCTCAACTGGTAAAGCATTGTGTTAGCAGTGCAAAGGCTGTTACACATACTAATAAAATGTGTAACTTGAATGCACTATAGGTTGCTTTGGATTAAAGCGCCTTCCAAATGTGTCCCATGGGTTTAAAGATGATTATGTTATGCTGAAATTAGACCAGAATCTGTTCAATAATATTATCTTAACTAGAGCTAAACATAACTGTGTAAGACTTAATAGACATTTTAAAAATATGAGTGGTGATATTTGACTTCACCACTCATATTTGATATTTGTGGTGATATTTGACTGTTCAGACAGTGCCAATCAAATTCTAAGATGTTCTTTTCTATCTCACTGGCGCCCTCTCAGCTGCTGGTCATATCTGGGAATGACAGGAGGGAGCCAGATTGTGTCTTTGCAGACACCAGGCTGTATGTGGTCAGGGGTGGCATCCCACGAGCTAATGCACGCTCTGGGATTTGTACACGAGCAATCCCGCTCTGACCGTGACCGCTACGTCACCATCCTGTGGGAAAACATCATAGAAAGTACGTTTTTGAAACCAGTAAATTATTTATAGGAGCCAATGTTTAATAAAGACAATGATGTCGTCTTAATCTTTTTCCTTTTTATAGATCAAAGGCACAACTTTAGGAAGTATGAAACAAATAATCTCAATACTGCATATGACTACAGCTCTGTCATGCACTATGGGAGGTAAGTATTATGCATTAACATATACATAATTAAAATGACTGTTATGCATTAAAACAAAGTCCATAATGTAGGATGTAATAAAGTATTTTTATGATGTTTAAAAAATGTGTTTTTACACATTTAACTTTTAACATTAATTTATTGTATGTATTTAATTATTTAAATATATACATTTTTTTAACAGTAATTAAATCAAAGTGGTTCAACTTTAAAATGAAATGAACCAAACTGTTATTCTGCTCCCACTTTAGTTGAACTTAAAATTAAGGCCGCCATTACATTTAAGTTTAATTTTAGAGGCTGTTTTACAAAGAGTCATTTCTATTTATCCCCAAACCCCTGTATCATTTATTAAATGTCATACTGTACACACAGATATGCCTTCTCAGAGGACGGGGGACCCACCATCATCCCTAAACCAGACCCTTACATTCCTATTGGCCAGCGAGATGGACCAAGCCCTCTGGACATTCATAAAATAAACCTCTTGTATAACTGTGGTAGGTATTCTTCTTACTTTTAGTAACTGTTGCCTATAAAAACTTTTTTTTGTTGCAAAAAGTGTGTTGTTTGTTTCCTGACTGATATAGTTACGTTGCTTATGTCCACCAGGTGGCTTGGTATAAAAAGCTACTTCCACATCCAAAGGAAAATCCATAATCATGTCTGGATAATCTTTTTATTTGATGTTATTGCACATTGAGATGTTATTAGGTTTGCTGAAATATGGCTGCTAAAACACTGCAAGAGTATGTTTTAAACTGAGACAAAATATTTATTTTTGACAAAATCTTGACAGAATGTTTTAGCCATCAAGCAAAATTATCAACCACATAGCACCAGAAATGACAAAATTCCCTTTTAGAGGATCTTGAACAAATCTTGAACAGGATAACAATAAAACATATCACAAACCAGCCATGTTGTTTCTTGATTGTTTTATGTCAGTATATATACATTGATGTTGAACAAGAATGAGCTATTATTGAACAACAATAAAAGTATTTTATTGCTCATTTAAAACACTTAAACTATAAAGCACTGTGGGCTTTATAGTTTATAACCCCCGGATGTTCAATACTTGTAGACAACAGAGTTAAACACAAACAATAGAGATTTCTTTGTTCTATTCCAGACTGTGGTATGTGAATAGATGTGGTAATGTAATCTGTGTTTTTAAAAAGCTACTTTTTATTTGCAATGTCGTAGTTTAAGGAATAAAGAGCTCTATCATGCGCTGTTTAAAAACATGAAATCCAAATAGACTATTTATTTTCTAAATACATGTTCCTGGTCTTTCATCTTCTGAATGTTTCCATCAATCCTGTACACTTGCATTCTATAACTAAGGTCACTCCCAAAACGTTCCACTCCATTTACAGTCTTTATTACATTTTGCCCTTGTTAACACATTTTATGATCTGCTGTTTTGTTCTTTGTATTAGCTTTACCAAAAATTGGTGTTCATGCTGGTGTTATTTGTGTTGCCATAGAAACAAATATGAAATCACAGAACAACATGAACGCTGCATCAAATGCAAATGTCACTTCCAAAACTTTGCAGTGTGTATGTGACAATAGAAGTAGGTTCATTTCCATTTAGTTGTTGCTTAGCAATAGGTTTGTTTTTCTGAGAGTTGATTTTATCAGTTTTTATCATTAGGGAGCGTGGAAACTGTCACCAAGCAACTGTGTAATAAAACACAAAATTTACCATGCATATTCTTCACTAGTGGATGATTGTGAAAAAAATATTAGAAGTGTTTCATAAAAATAAGGTAAAATATAATGGGGATATAATTACATGTTGAAGAATTTTCTTCAGTTCTTTAGCTGAATATTTTTTAATACAAGAAACTGTTAAGGCACACTATTTTTCTTGTTTCATCATAATGCAATAAATACAGCTTTAGTCAAATGTATGTGCCTGACTATATAGCTCAAACACAATCAGCATTTTCTCACAAGCTTTTATTTTCATGAAACATAATGTATTTGTGCAGTTGTAAACATAATGATTGGCACAATGATTCTCCAGCCTTCAGTGAATTGGCAGAGAACGGCTCTTTAAATCCAGCTCTTAAAATCCTGTGTGTGCTGCTTTTCATTGTCTTGTGGTTCTGCTGACAGACACAGATGGATAAGTGGACATGTTTGTGACAATACAGTCAGTGTGTGCTACTGACAAACTGTAGTCTTAATGTCAACCACAATGCTAATGGAACGTCTGCTATTATTGTCCATTTGGCTGGAATTTTTCAAAAGTAATAAAAATACACAACAATCAATAATCAGTGGAACAGATGGCCTGTTTAAATGGATGCTGGTTCATTGTTCATCTGTTTCACTGAACTGAACAGTGTTGTGGGATCTGTGATGAGGGTAGCCTACTAAGTTCCTTTATAGTATAGCTTTCTTATTAACTGCAGCCTTGCATTTGTTACACAAGTGCATGTATACGTAACTGAAGTGCTATTAGAAATCACAAGACTTCTTTCAATACAGGTTCTGACAGGTCACACAGGTAAAGAGCATACTAGATTGATGACTCTTGAGTGGGCAGACTAGCTCCTTGTCTGTAAAAATACGGGCAGTGTAGCTCTATGTCTGTAGAAATACGGGCAGTGTAGCTCTATGTCTGTAGAAATACGGGCAGTCTAGCTCTATGTCTGTAGAAATACGGGCAGTGTAGCTCTATGTCTGTAGAAATACGGGCAGTCTAGCTCTATGTCTGTAGAAATATGGGCAGTGTAGCTCTATGTCTGTAGAAATACGGGCAGTCTAGCTCTCTGTCTGTAAATGATGTGTCCAGTGAAGGACTGTCCACTGCGCTTAATTTTCATCATTATAAATGCATTTTTTTGTATTAATAAATTTTTTCTGAATTTAAGAACTTTACGAACAGACCAATCAGAAAGCACTGCAGATTAAACACACTTTGGTACGACTAAACAGGTGCAAATACACAGCCAGGTATCTGTCACACTCCAGCATCTGCATCAAGCATCTGTGTAAAGCCAATTAACTCAGCAGTAATTTATCTAATACCTAATTAGCCATTTGCTGCTATTTTTGCCTGTAATGCTGTAACAACTGATGTGATTTAACATGGAAGAGTGTTTTGTATATCTCAATCTAATCTGTGGAGATATTATGTGTGACAGTAAGGAAGATAAAGGGCAGTTTACGCAGTCAGGTGGAGGAGGCTGAGAGACTCACAAAAATGATGAGTGAAGAGAATAAACAAGAGACGACGAAGAAAAACAAGAGACAAGGAGAAGAAAATGCAGCTGGACAGAGTCAGAAACGGTACGTTTGATCCACCAATTATTGTTCAGCATTATGCAGAGCTCGCTCATGATTTTCTTATTAAAGCCATGTTTAGTCATTAGTCATTTTAGTAAAGTATTATTTTATTGTGGGGACAGAGAGGAGGTTTTTGGGCATATATCTTAAGGGAGACCTAATGCCTTTTCAGTGGTGCTCCTGGAGGTCCACTTTAGCTCCAGCTCTAATCAAACACACCACCTGTAATTTTTAAGCAGTCCTGGATATCTTGAATAGCTGGTTGAGGTATGTTTGGTTAGGGTTGAAGCTAAGCTCTGCATGACTGTGGCCCTCCAAGAACAAGACTGAAAATCCCTGCTGTAAAGAATCTTTGCATTCCATTTCTAGGCCTGTAGTCTAGCCTTACACGTTAGTCATCTCTTTTTTTCAAGACTGGTCAACTGTAGGTTGGTTACATTAGTTGGTTAAAAATTTAGATTGGTATAATTGAAATCTGAAAAGCAAAAAGATTAGTCCTAACTAATTCTTGATTTAACAGCTGTTTTTTTGGAACTGGCCTCTGATGTCTTATGTGTTATGTTATGTGTGTTATGTGTTTTATTTGATAGATGTAGATTTTCTGTATCTCTTTTGCAATATCTGTATCTGTTTCTATTTGTGCACATTTCCTATGTGGTTATCTGCCCTGCATTTTCTTTCTGTCCTTTTCTCCAGGCATGGGAGTCATTACTGGCCCTGTCCTCCAGGCAGGCCCATCTGAAGAGAGAGCTGGCAGAAGGTCAAGATGCCCTGGAGGAGATGGCCACTTTAAATGAAGATCTGGCCAAGGACAAGAGAGAACTCAGTGTTCGTGCTCTGCATGTCCGCCATGCAGGTTTAGCCTGTCTTTAGCATAGATCACTTACACTGCCTGGGGACATGACCAAATCCCCCCAAGCTGTCACAGGCCTCTTGCCTTTAATTACTTGATCGGGTGCCAGACTGAGCTGCTGGTAGGGCCAGCTTTGGGTTGGAGGGATGAGAGGTGTGATTTTGTCTTCCTGACTCCTCAGTTGGAGACGAAAGTGGCAGAAGCTTAAGTTCAGATCCAGGCACTTGGCCATGGGGTGGCGGCTTTGCGCAGGGATCTGAAGAGAGCGTCTCTTGAGGCCAATGAATTAAGGTGCGACATTGTGTTACTGTGAGGCATATTTAGGAATGTATAATTCAGACACTTCAGCTGGTGGAAAGGCTATAGATGTGTTTCAAATATGAGTTTGAAAGCAGCAACATCTTAGCTTGAATGCATTCCCTCATTTTTACAACAAAGGATGTGTTTGTTGCGCAAAAAATGTTTAAAATGGTTAAATATAATCACTTGTACATTTAATGAAAAGCAATGTGAATAACATACTTTGGTTATTTCTATTTAGATTTTTTGAATCTACTTGGCAACAATGGCTAATGGATTAAAATGATGGTTCCTCTTTAAAAAAGAAAAATGCATAAATATTGTGACAAATGTAACCATTTGAAAAGGATGAAAAATGTAATATAATTTTTGTACTTATATTGTGCACCCCTAGTGTAGATAAGTAACATAATATGTTATTGTCTTATTATTGTTACCATTTTTATATGTGCAATAATAAATTGTTAAATTATTATTAATGTTATATAAATATTATTATATTGATGTTATTGCAATATGCATTTATGTTTATATTGGTCTCTCTGAGCAGCTTGTCATTTATTAGACAAAGTAGAAGGTGAATTTGAATCACAGATTTGAAATCTGCAGATGAAACCATCCTGTGACTCCAACGAGTCCCCAATGAGCTTGGAAGAGTTTGGTAGGAATACTAATGAATACATGGAGCTTTAGTTGACACTATGAATGTCAGGGTTTATCTCAACAGCTGTTATGTTTGGCTGCGGCTGCTGGTCCTGTGTTTTCACTGCCAGACATGATTGCTGTGGTTGTGCTGACGGTCCCACTGCATTCCAGGGAATAGAGAGAGACGGATCAGAAAGCCCTGCAGCAGCTCGGAGGCCAAGAGAGAGCCGGAGACTGCACTGGATGCTGAGAGAGAGGTGAGAGAGAGGAAGGTGACTGCAGTCACAGAGGAGAAAGAGAACAATGAACAGAGGATTTCGGAGGTGATAAATTAGACAACACTGACCCAAAATCAGACAACACTGACAGCAACAACAAGATGCCAAAAACAAAATGTGCCAAAATTACAGCCAGTATGGGAAAGTATTTTGGGATTCTTTTGTTTGATAATTTATCGCACCTCTTTGCTTGATTCTGATTGGTCAAATATTGGTGGTTGACTGATTTTTTTAGGGTTTTGCAAAAATATCTTGTGGGTAAGGTGGCCAATGGCTGTAATGCAATTTCATGATAGAAAATAAAACTACACTATAAACTACATTTATTTAAATACATTTAAATACACAGATTTAAATACACAGATCAAACAAAACATCTGTCTAAAAATGTGCCTCATCATTACAAAATAATATCCTTTAGACTGATATTCTGGTTTTGGATGTCTTGGTACTGGTGTTGGTACTCAAGGACAGTGTTGTGTCTCTGTGTCAGTTGAGCAGAACAGTGCTGTGATGAAGGAGTTGCAGGGTGTCCAGGAAGAACTGCTCAAAGCAGCAGAGAAGAGCAAAATGAGGGCAAGAGACTAGAGGACAGAATATGTTCACTGGAGAGAGAGAAGGAGGACCTCATACAGGTCATAGAGGAACTCAGGTACTGTGAGGTGATATCTGTGTTCATTTGTATGAAAAAGACAACAACACCATATTAACATTTCACTGCTTTTAAAGTATGAATGTCAGAAAACATGCAGCCTTTCTTCAGTTTGCATGGTGCTTAACTTACTACAAATTGATAATGTTATTTAGATGACTATTAAAAGACATGTAGCTCATGCATGCTGTATGACAGCAGTCTAGTTTCAGAGTTTGACTAATTTTTTTTTGCAATGTATCATGATTTGTTTCCATGTGGTAATGGCTGTTTGGGTTAATTAAATACTTTTCCAATAAAAAGTTCATTATCTTATAATTTTCAGAAATCAGTCCTAATACATACTTTAGAAACAGTGCACCTGGAGCCACTTGAGGTGAAGTACAGGGTTTGAACCTAAAGCATTCAGGTTACCACTCAAGATCTTTAAGGCTACACCACTGAATGATCACATCTCTCAGGATTTTCAATATTTTATTAAAGCAAATTCTCAGTCTGAAAAAATTATAAATTAAGCTATTTTATGTGATATTCATTTAACTAGAGAGGAATAGAATGGAATAAAAAATTTGAGTTATTTTAAATAAACAACAGAGTAGTTTATTCAAGGGCACCTTTTGCTAAAACAAGTATGAATTTCTGGGACATTTTTTACCTGTAGTGGTATTTTTACCTCAGTCCCCTTTAAATTTCGGAGCTGCTTTTGTCTCTCAGAGATGCGGTGGTCTCCAGGAACAGATGGCTCAGGTTCAGGAACAAGCCTCAGGTCTGGAGGTACAGTGGGTCAGCTTCAAACACAGGTGGACACGCTCACACAAACCAAAGACGTCTTGAGTCTGTTCTTAAAACAGGTTCATGTAATATGTTTATGTATTTAGGTGTTTATTTCTTCTGGCTCATATAGCTTGACTGTATTCAATGTCCTTTTCTTCCCTTGTTAATTGTTCAGGAGAGACAGACCTGGTGAGAAACGAGAAAGACAAGGAACAATAGACGATAAAAGGAGGAGTGAAAGAGCTTCAGCATGACATCCAACAAGCATAGAATAAATCAAAACAGAGAGAGAAAGATGGCAAAGAGAGAGAGAAAAGCTCAGACTTCAGTCAGAAGGATGGAGAAGTGGAGATATTGAGGAAGAGGATTGATGGGTTGTTAAAAGAAAAAGAAGGGCTTTCAGACCTTCTGGACACATGAAATACAGAAATAGAGAAACTTCAAACTAAATTGGCAGCTGAGCAAAAAACAGCTGAACCAAGATTGAAGGACGCTTGTGAAGAAATTGAGAGATTCAGAGAAAAAAATGAGATTCAGAGAAAAAAATTAGTTAAATGAAAAGTATTAAAAGGTGGAAATAGAAAGTCAGAACTTTAAGATTACAGAGAGAAAGAGGGGTGGTCTTTTAATGGAGAATGACATATGATAAAAACAGGAGGCCATTGAAGAGTTACAATTAGAAGTCCAATCACAGCCCTGGAGGAACAGAGTGTTCAACTGAGAGAAATAAAAATAGAGAAAGACAGAAGGAGAATTGATGGAGCTCAAAGACAGAGTTTAAGAACTGATTAGAGAGAAAGAACGTGTCTCATTGCACATGAAAGAAGGAGATCAAGAAAATTACTGAAAGAAGCGAAGGACAACATAGAGTGGTGGAAGAGACAAGCTGGCAATGTGGGAAAAGAAGAAAACCATAAAATTGAACTGACAGAACCTTTTTGGGAAAGAGAAGATGAGGTACAGAAGAGAGAGAATGACTTGAGGATCTTAAGGGTAGCTTAGCCAAACTTAGCCAAAGCTACAGACCACAAACACACTCCTTATAATCAGTATAATGACTGTTATATAGTTTATTTCACATCATATTTTTGCACTTAATACAATGTCAGAATTAACAGTGTGCCTAAGATTAATTTCCTTTGAAACAAGAGACTCAAGAGGGTCACTAATTTTTAGAAATATAGAATATTTTTTTAATTTTTAAACTTGATTAAAAAGACATCTATTACCTCCAAAGCACTAATATTTAGAACACCCACAGTCTTCACATTGTTTCCTGTGTTTCTCATGAAATTCAATATCTTGTTGACTTATAATTAAAGACCACTTGATTTAAAATTACAGGGCTGAAGTGTTTGAAATCTTGTTGTGAGGTCGTGTTGCTTTACTTCATCTGAACTGTTGCAGAGTTTCAGTCACCTGGGGGCGCTGTTTGTAGAAAAAGATTTTGCTGCATTAAGCCGCCCGCATTTCTAAACCAGTAATACATCTTTTAGCGTAACTCTTGCTCGACATTGATAGTGATCAAACCAGAAGCACAGACAAAAGACATACAGCCCTCCCTCCAACTTTACAAAGCCAGTAAACAAAGTTCCAATACCGAATAACATTTGCTTACCAAATGTAGGGGAGAAATCTGACTTTGGTGGCCCCAATTTCTGTTTTGTAATAAATTTCAGTTTTATATCAGTGATCAGATCTTACAAAAGCACGCCCAGGTCATATTTCACCTCAAAATTAAACGAAAGAAAACAAGTATTATTTGCATAAACGTGCT
>JAZGTK010009013.1:0-17684 GCA_036877625.1 Ambastaia sidthimunki | reverse complement strand
CTTGTCTAATAGTAGTTTTTTATTATTATTACAGACATGCGGCCCGAGACAACATACATTTTTTTGCACCTGGCCCCCATCAGAAAAAGTTTGGACACCCCTGATCTACACAGAAAATATGACTTGTATCCTTTAACTAAATGTTGTATGAGTGATATGGATAAACCTGCTTTGGCACCATCTAGTGGCCAGCCACAAAAAACGCTATGCAGCGTTTACCCATCTGAAATGAGATATGCTTGTTCTGATCCAACGCTTCTCTGTCAGTAACGAAGCTGTTACGACTTTTCTGTGTACAGCAAATTCGCTGTCAATATATCCGTGTAGGGATCCAAATTTGCATTGACCTTATTGATTCATCCGGTCATACATTGCTGTTAAACAGTTCAGTGACCTGTATATATACAATGTAACCAATATAGCAAAAAAATAAGCAGAAAAAGGAAGAAAATTGAAAGATTTGCCTGGGGAACGAGTGACAACGAATCGCGCTCCGCAGTAGAATTAACTGTGAGGTCCTGACAGCGTCACTGCGCGTGTAGATGACGTTTGCGTGTGTGTTTCAACAGCTGATTGAAAGAGGTCGCCGTCTACAAAATATCTCACAATATAAACCTGTTTAAAACCAAACGTTGGCGTTTGCTGTGACTTCTACACCGAAAAATCTTCGCAATGACTTAGTTTGGTGAGTGTCGGTTATCGTTGCGGTCTTCAAGTAGAGTTAGGAAAGGAAGAGGTTTGTTTTTGCTAAGTCAGTGCTGTGGCATCTGTGCTTTGTTTCGATTCTAGAGTCAACCGGTTAGGCCAATATTGCCAATATTTCATCGACTGATAAAACAAGGTGTTTTGCGTATTGACAGTGTCTGCATTTATTTGATTCGTTTGTTGTGTCATGCTACAATATGTTTATATTAACTGTTGCTATGTCTCTTAGCATAGGTAGCTAGCTAGCTGCAGTTAGCAGATCAGCTTGATCTAAATAG
Source organism: Ambastaia sidthimunki (assembly GCA_036877625.1). Taxonomy (NCBI): domain Eukaryota; kingdom Metazoa; phylum Chordata; class Actinopteri; order Cypriniformes; family Botiidae; genus Ambastaia; species Ambastaia sidthimunki. The sequence goes on along the minus strand of JAZGTK010009013.1, from coordinate 16,701 downwards.
TAGCTTGACTTCAGCTGTTTGTTAAATTCGGCTCGCTAAGCTGTAACTGTTTTCCAAAATACTCTGTCTAGGAGAGTTGCAAATACTCTACCCTGTCACAACACATTCACTGTTTTCATTGCATACTTTTCTGTCTAGTTACAATTTTTACATAAATAAGAAACATTAATGGAAATTAGTATTCCCCTTCATGTAAATTAATTAGTCATATTCAGGTTTATAGATATTTTATATCTTATTTAGTTAATACATTTAACATCCTGGTAGTTTAAATATTTATATCAGTACTTAACTAATGTCAAATTCTGTTTCCCCCCTATAGTTACAGCTCCTTCTTACATTACCTTTGGTGCAATACAGTCCAGTCATGGATAAGATTTTGGAGGGTCTGGTCAGCTCCTCCCACCCCGTATCTGTCAAATGGGCCATTGTGAAAAAAGTAATGGAAGCGGCAGAAAATGAGGTGACAGAGGAGCAGTGCCAGGCCTTGTACCATCTCACCACCCGTCTTATTCTTGTGGGTGAGGACGCTTTTCAGCGACAAGTTGGCCTCCAAGTGCAGGAGGCCTATGCACGCTACCACCGTGAGGAGTTTGCACGCTTCTTCAGCAAGGAGTATGTGATTGGTCTCCTTCAGCAAGGTTATGGCTCTTTGGACCGCAGAAACCCTGCCATCTTGGACTATCTTCACAGCTCCCTGCGGCTGCTCATTAGCTGTCCGGCTGTGTTAGAGTTGGCACCTTTGCTACAAACAGAGGTCCTGCGCATCATCTGCGAGCGGCCAGAGCCAGCAACTTGTGCCAAGCTGGCCACCATACTGACAGACTTCCCTCAGTGCATTCCACGAGAGAAGGCAGGAGTTCTCTTATGTCAGCAGCTTGTGCGAACCTTCACATACTTCCACTGTCCTGCCTCTGAAGAGCAGGAGTTGCGGGAGTATGTGACTCAGGTGACCAAGGTGAGCACGTTGCTTCAGGGCATCTGGAAGGCGGATCCGGCCACGCTGCTGCCCTCACTTCAGGAGGTCTTTGCAATCATCTCCTCCACAGGTCAGCAAGCTCCGCCTCTTCTCATGGTGAAGTCACCAAGATGAGATTGTAGATTTATGACATTTTTAATAAATAAGCAGCTTTCACATGTTAAGTTATGGTCAAGGTGTAGTATTAACTTAGTCACTTAAGCAATTAAGAAATCTTAATTATGAATTTTGCAAGAAATAAACTTTACTCTGCTTAACAAACCAAAGACAATAGCAGTATAACAAGTACTGCAATTGTAAATACTTAGTGCTTCCAAATTATTCCTCTGCATAGTGTGAAAGTGGAAGTGTGAGACCTTTGCGTTTAAAGGGATGTTGTACTGAAAAATAAAAAACTGTCCAAATGTAGTCACTCTAATCTGGTCTAGGAATGCCACAAACATTTACAGGGCCATGACCCCTTTACAAAATGCTTCATATAGCCCTAAATAACTTGAGTATTATGTACTGGGCACAGAAGAATGACCCAGCATCCTTTTGTGTCAAAAACATCAAAGCTGAATGAAAAGTACGTAGTCATCACAAAGCTGGTGTGGTTTTTAATGTTTGTTTTCATTGCAGACCCTTCATTTGAACCTTCCATTGCTCTGGCAAGCCTGGTCCAGCACATCCCCTTGCAAATGATCACAGTCCTTATCAAAAGCCTCACCACTGACCAAAATGTCAAAGATGCCAGTATGACACAAGCGCTCTGCAGGTCAGATGTGTGTTTATTTACTGTGTTAAGCATGTCAAATAGTGCTTTTGTGTTTAAAATCCAATGATTCAATTGTCGTTATGTTGTTTTCTTTTATGTATCTGGTATTTGCTTGAAAAGTCATTTGGAAAGCTCATATCGGCTTGATGAATTTAAAATGATTGTTTTTTTTGTGAGTTGTGAGTGCTGAGGTCAAAATGTTTGCAGGTTAATTGGTGCTATTAGTGTTATGTAAAGCTTTTATTTTTCTACATTGCCACTCTGACCCTGTTTTCCCTCAATTCTCTTTCAGGATGATTGACTGGTTGTCCTGGCCTCTGGCCAACCATGTGGACACATGGGTCATTGCCTTATTAAAGGGACTTGCTGTCGTTCAAAAGTTCACAATTCTCATAGATGTCACACTGCTCAAAATTGAACAGGTTTGTCTATATTTACTAATGTAAATATAGTAAATATATACTATATAGGAACCTGTTGTGGTCCATGTGCATTTATGAATGTGTGTTTGTTTGCAGGTCTTTAATCGTCTCTGGTACCCCATTGTGAGACAGGGAGCAATGGTGGTTCTTTCACACATGCTGCTTAGTTTCCAGCACTCTCCTGAAGCCTTCCACCTAGTAAGGCCACCATAAACCAGCACTCACTGTTATCACTTTAGAATCCTACAAATATTAAACCCTTATGTATCAGAAAGACAGATTTTACAAGGTCCCATTACAAGGTCATTAAGCTTACTTTCCTTTTTTAAAGAAACCTCAAGAAAAGTTCACAACAATCTTTTTTTTTTATATTATTAGTATTGTTTTTACAAAAGTATTACAATTTCTTTGTTTATGAAAACCAAGAAGATTTTGGTTACCCAGATAGTATCTTGTCATACAACGCTTAAAAAAGATTTTATTTAAAATTGTATCTGATAAATTTTATATATCAGAAAAAAATACATAGAATTTAATGATCTGACACACATTCATGAGAATTGAAAGGTGTTTCTTTGGTCTAAATAAATTGACTTGCTGGACATTATTAATATTGACAATCTTTCAAAGCAAAACCTTTGAATGATTTTTTTGGGGGGGAAATTTCGTTACATTCAGAACCACTGCACCTATTTACATTGTGTGCTACAGTGTTAAAAGCTTGTTTTCAGTATTGTTTTGAAAATTTTGATACCGTTGTAATGTTGACTTGCTTTGTAATACTTTCAATGTGATTATCCTGTGACTTGTCACCTTTCTCATTTATACCAGGTAGTTCCCCATATAGTCCCATTTGTGCAATCTTTGAAGAATGATGGCCTTCCCAACAGCAAAACCTTCCTACTGCAGTTTGGAGAACTCATCCATTGCATGATGTACCAATATTCTGGCTTTCCAGACCTCTATGAAAGCATTCTTGAATCCATTAAAGTAAGAAACACAAAAACACTTATGAGCTGACAAGTAGTTTTGTTTTTACTCAATTTACAATACGGTTCAAAAGAAACACTCATTCTTACTCATTTGTTAATAGTTATTTATTAATAGTTTTAGTTAATAGTTAATAATTTTTTAAGTTTTGTTCCACATTTTAAAATAATAGTATCAAAACTATGAAGTAATTACACACAAATGTAACTTTGGAAATTGTTGTGACTAAAGAAAATGTAAAATAAATTATGCTAGATTATATTCTAACATCTTCCATGTAGTTATCCTTTGACAAAGTTGAAAAATTGTTTTCTTTATATTTTATTACCTAGTTTCCTTTCGTTTTTGTAATAAGTAATAAATTCTTTGTCATTTAAAGTAATTAATATACTTGCTGAACTGTTTTAGGAGCTACCCAAACCAAGTGAAGAGAAGATCAAATTTGTTCTGAACCAAAGCGCCTGGACCTCTCAGTCCAACTCATTTGCTTCAGGCTTGCTTAAACTTACAGGCAAATCAGAAACAGGCAAGACTGGACTTGTGAACCTGGGCAACACATGCTACATGAACAGCATCATCCAGATTTTATTCCTGGCTACAGAGTAAGTGTGAAGTCTACTTTTTCCATCTCTGTTTCAACTCTACTGTAATTAGTCCAGCTGTATATAGACTTTGACAGTCTTGTCTTTAAAGTTTCAGACGACATGTTTTGTCACTGCATCTAAATGGCAGCAACACCCTTATGAAGAAGCTCCAGCTACTTTTTGCCTTCTTGGCCCACACACAGGTTTGTTTATCTCCTGTGTCTGTATTTTAGAAAATTGCACCTTAAAGACTTGCTGGGCATTCAGTGTCATAAAAAAAGTGTTAAAGGAATAGTCCACCAAAAATTGAAAAAAAAGAATGGATTTTTTTTTGTGCTAGAGGTTTTTATGCATTTGTAATGAATGGGTACTGGGAAAATGTATGTGTTCATTTTGTTTTAATGCAAATTCGTCATGACTTTAAAAGATAAAAAATTATCCACAAAGGTCTCTGACAAACTTTCATGGGGTTTTGTGCCCTTTTAATAAAAAAAGTAATGTAAAAAAATGCTTCTTAACTTGTTTTACGTAAAGAAACGTCACAAAGGTTTGAAACAAATATGAGTTTGAGTAAATTATGACAATGATTTTTTTTTCCCTTAGTTTGCTGGTAATTGTTTATCATCTTTTTGTATGTCCACCAGAGAGCAGCATATTCACCAAGGAATTTCTTGGAGGCGTCTCGACCGCCCTGGTTTACAGCTGGATCTCAGCAAGACTGCTCAGAGTATTTACGCTTTCTGCTGGACAGGTAATCTTCAGAAAGGATTATATCATCCATTTCATTCAGTATCTTTCAATATGTCAATTCTATTGACATGTCACATCACTGGCACAATTTAACAGTGAAAATCTTTCCCTGAAGATATAACAATTTATCAATTTTTTTCTTTAGAAGTTTAGGGATATTTGACCTATGCTAGCAAAATTAGTCATGAGCTAATTTTTAAAAATAAGTTATTTTATTTTCAAATTCTCCATTTAAAAACTTTTAAAATGATGTGATTTGTTGGAATCATATTACTAAAACAAAGTAAAGATTTGGGAAGTTACACCTCTCAGAAAACATACAAATAAAGATAATTTTAGATGTTTAACTGCTATTAGAAACATTTGTATCACTACACAAGGGTTTAATTAACCAAGTTTTGTACAAATCTCAAATTAGATCAAAATTAGAAAAAAAAAATTAATCAAAATTGACATTGTTTTTTTACTTATTTTGCCTATAGCTTGTAATTAGTCCATGCTCATTACAACTCACAATGTTATTGCGACCTGTGCAAAGCAAAGTGTTTTTTTAATTACAACAGCAGGGGAGGTTTGTAATGCATGGCCTCATAAAAGTTTGCTCTGTCTACCTATGATTTTAAGGTTGCATGAGGAAGAGAAGACCCTCACAGCCCTTCAGGCGACCAGCTCAAACCCTGAACCTGCTTCCCCACCTGCGGAAACCGTTCAGAGTGCTGTTAGTCAGTCGGCTGCTGATGTGCCATCACACTCTAACCCTGTGGCTGACAAGGGAGATGGTCGGACTCTGGTGGAGAGTATGTTTGGTGGTAGACTCTCTACAGCCATCCGCTGCCTTAGGTGCCACAGCCTGTCAGAAAAAGAGGAGCCGTTTACAGACCTATCCCTTGCATTCTGCCCCTCTATGTCAAAGCCACGGGGCTCCACTGATCAACACAAAGGCTTCTGCAATGTGGGGATTTGTCATGGGGCAGTAAATGGAGGTAGTGAAAGCTCAGAGATCTCTGTAAAAGAAGCAGGAACCAGGATGGAGAGGCCCATGGTAGAGCCCACTTTATCTGTGCCAGATTTAGTGGATTATTTCCTGGCTCCAGAAATCTTAGAGAACGAGAACTGCTACTTCTGTGAACATTGCGGCTCGCTCCAGCGGGCCGAAAAAGTAATGCGGGTGGTGGCTGCACCAGAATACCTTATTCTGACTCTGCTACGCTTCTCGTATGATGCCAAATGCCATGTACGCCGCAAAATCCTGGACAATGTAGGTATCCCGCTGCAGTTGTGTCTGCCTCTGCACCAACACAGTGGTGCCTCTGCTGTATCTTCATCAACTGAGTCCCCTGAGAGTGGTGAGAATCTAGCTAAGAAGCTCAAGCCTTCCCAGAAAGAAGGCATTACGGACAGCAGAACAAAATGTGAGAAAAATGACAGCAATTTGGAGATGCTGTCAGTGCCATTTGTTTTGAGTTCTGTTGTAATGCATTCTGGTATGTCTTCCGAGAGTGGACACTACTACTCATATGGAAGGAATGTGAGTAGTACTGATGGTTATGTAGCTCACCCATATACTAACAACACGGGAGGTTCCAGCCTATCAGAGAACTCAACAGCCACACAAGAAGAAATGGGCTGTGCTGACCATGAGTCTATGGATTGGTTCTTGTTTAATGACAGCCGAGTGACTTTTACAAACTTTCAGTCGTTGCAGAATGTCACAAGTCGCTTCCCCAAAGACACAGCCTATGTTCTGGTCTATAGGAAACAAGAAGTCAGTGAACAATCTAGCAATGAAGGGCCAATGGTTAATGGCTCGAGACTCAGTGGAGAGCCTCCCCTACAGAAAGAGCTGATGGATGCCATTACCAAAGACAACAAACTCTTCTTACAGGTGGGAATATTCTACTATATTCTTCATGTTGCTTCTAGAAAGCAAGGTGGCAGTCATCAAATAGTCCCTCTCATGTGTTCTTTGACCCAAGTAATGCAGATCAAAGTACAAATTTTACTGACAAAACAGAATAGACTCCTGTTCTGAAAATCATGTTTCATTTTGTAGAATGAAACATGATTTTAATTAAATAAGAGATAGTTACAGGTTACAATCAGGGCTATGCCCTAAACATTAATATTATTAAAGAAATCACACAAAATATAATTTCGAAATATAATAAGTATACTGTATTCATTAAAATGTTCAGTAAACCCATTCCACAGAGGACCTGTTTGGTGAGTGGTTTTATTTGTCTGGTTGTAGAATGTAGTGAGATATCTATAAACAAAGAACTAATATTTGCTATGTATATTTACTGTGATCTATAGATAATGTCTTTTTATGTCCTCACTTTGAGGGTTTAAAATTAGGGTTGAAACTAGAGTTTAAGATCATGCAGATTTAACACTTCAATTCTTTTAGGAGCAAGAGCTAAATGCCAGAGCCCGGGCTCTCCAAGCCACTTCCGCATCCTGCTCATTCCGGCCCAATGGTTTTGATGACAACGAGCCCCCTGGCAGCTGTGGACCCTCAGGTGGGGGTGGAGGAGGGGGCTTCAATACCATCAGCAGACTGGTCTTCTAAGACAAAGTCACAGACATGCCCTCAGACAGACTCACTGACAAAATATATTTTGTCCTAATTGCTCCCTATCTGAAAAAGTGTGACACCTCAAAACAGATTTGTCCTTTTTCTGGTTTGCATGCTTTTTTCTATTCTGTAGGGTTAAATGAATAATTTTCAGTACTCCAGGTCAAAAATAGGCATGCAATAAATTTGTACAAAATCCAATGATAATTTTGGTCTCATCCTCGAATTTTAATTGTTCTATTTCTAAACAAAAGTCATTAGGCAGAGAATTATTTTAAAAATATAAATATTTTTGGATCATTCTAGACAATTAACCTTTTGCATGGAAGTTCTTCAACTTCTGGTTTTGGTATTACAGTTTCAGCTGTTTTTTTTAATTACTTTATTACCATAACAGTTATTTTGTTCATTCAGGGAATGTTTTTGATTAAAATTTTTAAATTTGTAAGCTTTTTAGCTTAACTTATGTGCCTTTCAATGCTTAATATTTCACAACTATTTGACTAGGTAAAAAAAACTTGCCCTTGCTGTACAGTGTGACTATTTAATGATCGTTTTTGCTCTATAGTAAAGACTCCTCAATGGACAGTGTTAAATTGTATTATTTTACTTTTTTAACTTATTTTAATTTCTTTATACCTTCGGTTGTTCCACTGATCTGCAATGCAGCCTTTAAACAAGTGTTATGCCAAAGAACATGACATGGGAAGTTGATAGCACAAAGCATGTTCTGAGACAACGTAATCAAGCTGAGGTCTGTTTTAACTATCAAGCAGGAGAACTGTCACTGTGTCATCGGTTTGAACTACTGTGTCCTTGTCCTTGGGTAAACCCTGATACAATACTTAAGTTCTTCAGCACAAAATTCTGTTAAAATCACTACAATGTTACTGCCATAGTTAATTTGTGACTTTCCTGTACGAACAGAATAGACACTTTAATATTCAGTGTATGTAAGGAGTGTTTGTTGCACAATTTTTTTTAATTTAGAGAACTGATACATACAGTATAGCAAAACAGGCCTTGTGGTTTTCAAATGAAGGAACCTTTAGCTTTTTAATCCCTTCCAGAGCCATTAGCTTTATAACATGTTGTGTGTTGCATTGTTGTTCCACTGACACTGTCTCTAGGACCATTTGGTAAAATCAATGACTCTCAATTATTCAACAACTGAGATCTACACATTTCTTCCCTGCAGTTTACATCACTCCCACTACCATGAGAAAGGTGGGAGTGGTAAATTTGGGTGTGGGAGTTTGGCCCACATCCACATCACTCCAACAGTATTAGCCTATAATGTTAATCTAATTTTAAATCTTTTTTTTGTGGGTACCTTATTTAGTTACTGTGTGATGTTTATCAAAACTGCCATGATGTTGATTGTAAATTGTGAGATTCGGGGATATAATTGAAACACTTCTTCCTAAATATGTTTGCATTAAAATGAGCAGTTAATACTCTTCTCTGAAAAAATGCATATTAACCTACTACCTCCAGTGGACTGGAATGTCAGTACACCCCCGTAAAATCTAAAACTTAAAATCACGTGAAAGATTACAGGATAGTAAGCTGACTAAACCAATCCTTTGCACAATGTTGCAAATCAGATCACAGGGTAGGGACAAAGCTTTAGAGATAACTGAGCAAGGCGTTTAGCATTACAATAACATTCCGAAGATACCAATCCCACAAACATGAATGCAAGTTTCCTGAAACAGTTTTTCCACATTACAGCATTTTTGGTATATATCTATAATTATAACACTTATATCAATTGTAGTACTTAGTATAAATACACTTATACACTTTCTTACCTCCTTAATCTTTTTTATGAGTATGTGTGGCCATAATTATAATCATCTAAGATTTATTTATTGTTTTGAAAAACGTTTCTCAAATTGCTTATAAATAGCAACAAATAAAAATAATTACCCATCTTTGATGTAACTTGATTTATGGTCGGCATAACCGCAGGCTAAAACTGTGACAGCATTCTGGTAAGTGTAGTCTGCAGCTGATCTTTAGTGTTCAAGACGCTATTGCTTTCCACAAACTCTTTATTATCGCAGTCTGTTATCACTGATCTGGATTTGTTTGCGCTAAATCACACCTCTGAGTAACAGAGCCACGGTCCCAGTGCTTTCCTTCTGACGGGGCAAAACTCCAAGACTACATTTCCCATGATGTAATGTTCTTTATTCTGCTTCTGGTCCGACTTCTCCCAGCCAGAGGAGGCCAGAGGAGGCTAAGTTTAGGGAAAGTATCGACGTTTATGCTTGTCAATCATCAAGGCACTGTTGGGAGTGAAACTGGAGGGAAGGACAGCGATCGAGGAGGATTACTAGTTTAAAAGGACTTCGGCGGTAATACGTCCATAATGTTTCGGAAAAATAGTATTTATTTTCAAGGAAACTGGTTTGCTTTACTCTAAAATAAGGTTATCAAGCAAACCTTTCAATGCGCGGAACTTAACGAGCCTCAATCGCTGCTTCATTGCATTTGAGGGTAGAGCGAAAACTGTGGATTATTTACGCCAGCAAACTGTGTAAACTTAAAGGGGGTTTATCTAAAGACGGATATCGTGGTGTTTAAACACACTGTGTTTGACATATTTAAACACAGAGAGGACTTAATCCAGAATAGTTTGTAAGAGCCGCGTCGCTGTTGGGAAGCTCTTCCAGTGTGGACGTGCTTGAAACCAGGAGTGACGGTATTTTCATAGTGTTTTAATACATTTACCCAAAACACACCAGTGTAACTTCCACCTCACGTTACAGAGCTTTTCCGTATATTTTGCAGGTTGAAACGCGAAACTTAAAACGCGTCTTTTGCTGAAAGGCTGTAAGATATGAGCGGAGGAGATGTGGTGTGTTCGGGGTGGCTCAGAAAGTCTCCACCTGAAAAAAAGTTACGGCGTTATGTAAGTTACATTTAATCTTATTTATTCAAATGCACATGTACGCTTTTGACAGTAGAACTGCTGGCGCAGTATTCATGCAAATGTACAGTTTGCTTTCCAACAAACGCGGATCAATCACTGCCCACGATCGGGCGCTTAAGGCTTTGGCGTTTACTTTTTCTTTCTTAAATGCTGGCGATCCCAGAATAGCTTTCAAATAAGGTCCAGTTCCATAAAATACATGTGAATGAGAGTGTAAACAGGGACTGAGGCGTTTCAGTTCAGTGGCTGTAGCTATGAAACCCTTGTTTGTGGCGTCATAATTGGTTCTGTGCGACACGCCTACCTGGGCTATGTGAAAACATTTGTGCTATGTTTATAACAATTTTTATACCTTTGTGAATGTTAATGAAAAAATTATCAGGTGAATTGACCTGCATAAAAAGTAGTCTGAGATCGCAATCTAATAAATTGTGATAATTTACGGGAAAGTTGTTAGCAATCCAGTGGGTTAAAGCTATAGAGGGAGTCTGTTAGTACACAAGTTGCATAAAATATAAATTGTTTGCACAAAGTATGGATCTTTAAAAACACCATAACAGCTTTTAAACCACTTTGAAAAGTGATTATTTAAGAAGCCATGCCTTCCCATAGTTTGCAGTTATTAACCATCCATACATGGCAATTTTAATAGTTGAATGGTCGTTACATTAACTGCATGCTTTGTGTCTTTTAGTTAAATGTTTTAAAAAGTTTTGTTTTAACAACTTCATATATTGTGATTATGATGATTATATTATGATGATTAGGATATTTGTTCTCACCAAATTGTATGAAAGGCTTTTGTTTGCTACTACTATAGTTGCCAAGACAACTGAAAACTAAGCTGTCCATTCTGTCTACAAGGGATGAGTCAACACATTTAGTCATTCACTTATTGTATGTGTATCGTAGGGTCTTCCCTTCCTCTTAGTGGTAATATACACTGATAATCTGTAATGAAATCACTCACTTACAGCTCTGCCCAATATCAAGCTTCAAACAAACATGTTAGAAATCTCCTCTAGACTCATGTAATGCTTTTTTTATTGGATTCTTTTAATCTATTGAAGCTCTGCTAGAAATGTTGCTATTGAAATCATGTTTTATCTGCTTCTCTAATCAGCAACATGTTTTAAATATTTTGACATTGACATGTTTTGTTTGAATGTTTGATTGGCAGGACTAATCAAACTTGCAGCTGGCATTTACCCTCATAGCCGATGAATGAATTTGCATAGATTCAAGTGACACAGTTTTACAGAAACATTTAGAGAGTGTCATTTTGCATGCATTGAACGTCACGATTAAAGGATGGTCTGCTGAATGTGATGAACAACGTGTCATTCAAATTTAATTAAAATGATTACTGAGTTTATCCACACAATGTTATAAGAAGATTACAACCAATCAAGTAGTGCTTTGTGATACCGCAGTGCATTCTCAAGGCCTTCTAATTTTTGTATTTTCTATTGTTTTAGAGAGGTACATAGTGGTTTGTAAAAAAATGATTGTAACTTATCATAACTTAAATTGATAACTTAAATAGAATACCCCTGCACTAGATGTCTTGTATGGCTATGAAATAAGCATTTTGCATTTTTTTTCATAATTAGATGGACGTTTTCTCTAAAGGGGTGTGGATCAGGAAATAACCTGAACCAACTTGAAATAGTCAAAATAGTCTCTCTAATACTGCTGGTTTGTCCAGAACTCAACAGCAAGCAATTAAAAAAAACAAACACGGTTTCATATACACATAATAGTAAATAAAATAATTCATAAAATGCGTGGAGTAGCTGTAACGTGCAATAAAATGGTGCGCCTGTCAGCTAAGGATGCTTGCAGCCCAGCTGATTTTAGTGGGAACAATCTAGTTTTGTTGCATTGTGATACACCCCTTGCTTTGTTGTCAGAGACATTTTGTTCATCAGCTTTTTATGTTTGTTTAAAATGTAGCATTTTTGAGCCATAATTTGCACTTTTGGACTGCAAACTTTCTTCCCTCCTCTCTTGGAACTGTTGCCCCCTTCTTAGTTTTGAAGTGCTGTCCCCTTCCTTAGTCTTAAAATGCTGTTCTAACATCATCAGTCGCCATTCTCAGCATGAAGGTGGAGTGGAATTTTTAAAACATCACATGTAGCGCTTTGAAAGTTTCTGATTGGCAGCAGATTGTTTTTACTGGAACCGAGTGGCTAATAACTAAAATGCTTCTACTTCAAAGGGCCCTGCCAGGTGTACAGGTCTATTACAGATGTACTGTGTCGGGTTTGTCCATTTATGCACTTTTCCTAGCATGAGTGTATGCAAGGCAAGCAAATGTCAGCGAGCTAGTTGTGTCTAGCTCCTCACAATAATCTTGCGTTTGAACCTGTTGTGGATGCTTCAGCAGTGTAAAGCAGATCTTTTCAGTTGCATGAGTCAGAAGTTTGTGTTCTTGATGGTGTGGCAACAGCAGATCATTTGACTCAGCTGTTTACAGGGAAATGCTCTCGATGGCACAAAGTGCGCAATCAGCTGAGGACCCTCTCAGTTGAATGCTTCTACGCTGTCATGCTGTTAAACAGGGTCTGTCCACATGACAGACTGGACTGGAGGCATCAGAAGATCATACGTTTTTCTTTCATAATTTTTTTCCTACCATATTATATTTCTCAAACTAGGCAATGACGTGGTTAAAATGTCCCTGTGGGCTCATTTTTAGTGTTTGTGCATTTTCCATGTGGCCTCATCCTCCTTTTTTGTAAACTTCCTTTTTTGCACCCTTCCCACAGAGAGAGCAATTGTGAAACAGCCAAGTGTAGTTGCAAACACATACTTTATATGAATCTGGAGAGTGTTAAGCCTCGCTTATGCTATAATGACCCATTTCAACTTATTACTTTTAGTAATTTTTTCTCAGTTTGGTTATAATTCAATACATTAAATTCCTTATGGAGGTTATTTGCAAATGTATAGAAGTAATTTTTCATTTCGTCTTAATACAGTGTTAACGGCTATCATTGTTTAATACTACAACAGCTGGTATAATTGACGGCAGCTTCTGACTTTTGATTAAAGTATGTTTCAGTGACAAAAATGTGGCTGTATTAACTGTAATTTTTTCAGTTCTGTTTACAGTAGCATATTTTTGAGATTGCGAAATTGTGTATGAACTGTTGCACACAGTGGCATTCTACAACACAATAAGTGTTGAGAATGATTAAGGGATTGTGGCTAAACAGAGGTGGAAATGCAAGGATTTAGATCTAATCAAAAACACCCTCCACCCTTCCCTTTTAATGCAACTCGGCAAGTTAGGTGCTGTAACCATTTACAAAGTTTAGTTAGCTAGAGAGACATTACCCATGACGCGCTGACCTCACTGACTGCTTCTAAGCATGCAGTTGCATTTTAAAGCTTGCTGCACTGAATTCAGTGACGTGCTAAGGAAAAACAAAAAAACAGTTTTTTTCACTAAGGGATTGAAATATTTCTTTGGTAAGAATTCATTAAATCTGCTTAGGTTGGGGGAATATAATCGCTTAAGTCTGTGCTGAAACAAACATGCACACAGGGCAGATACAAACAGTGTTTGTGGCTGGGGTTATCAGCTTAGCTGGGTGCTGGTGTAGACATTTTTTGTTCATTTGTTTTCTCGCTCGCTCTCTCTCTCCCCCTCTTGTTTTTGCCCGTCTTCTCCCATCCTGACTGGCCATTTGTGTTTAGAGTTGTTCCGTCAGGGCTAAAAGAGGGGCCCTGAAAATAAAGTGGCTCAGCTATCAATTATTAATTGTAGCAAATAAGAAAAATGTTTTGCAATATTAATGTACTTTATTCCTACCCACTATAGATATTCAGTAGTGATGTAGTGAAATTAAAATTCTTGACCAAAACACACAATTCTGAGCATCCTGTGCTAGTAACTAATGCTAATGCTACAAAAATTTGCTAATGCTACAAAAATTTGCTAATACTAAGTGAATTTGCTTAATATTGTATCAGATGTCTAAATAATGATCAAATAATTCTACATTTAAATGTCTGTAATAAATTTCTAAATATTCAGTTGAGGTCACTACAGACACATTTAGACTCCATAAACATTAATTTACACTACTTCAATAATGTTATACAACTATTCAAAAATAAAATAAGCGTTGTTCAATGCTTTAGTGATTTGACAGACTGGTTTGTCCTTAGTGTCCAGTGGCAAACTTTGCGTTGAAAAATACTGGCCAATCCTGTCACTAACTGTGATAAGTTTAATTTGAATGAAAGGAATTTCTTCTTACACCTCAGGCAATTTTGCTAAAGACTTATGTAAACATTGGTTTCGTAGTTTTTCAGTCATCAAGGTCATGACATATACAAAGCAAGGACATCCTTTAGTAATAAAGACTAATAAAGATTTCCGAATGGATGTTTTTTGAGGATATAATTAAAATTTTATAAAATGGTTAGAGTACAAAAAGTTTTATCTGCATATTTTGGAACTGCTGTGCAGTAAATAATATGTAGTAATAGTGAAGATGGTTAATTAAAATTCAGTTGGTTTAAGCATTTGTTGATTTTATTTTAGTGGCGAGATGGTGTATGTTTTAGGATTCCAGTGGTGAGGAAACAGGCCCAGCTGTCGTAACTTATTCACACAGTCTGTTCTCTAGAGGGCCTCCAAAGGCAACCTCTGTCTGGGAGCGGGGAAAGTGACCTGCCCCCTTTAAACACACACACATACATAGTCTCTCTCCTTTCTATTTTTAATGTGTAGCTTGAGAGTTCTTTATTATTCACCAGGGCTCTATAAGTTTCATCCAGAAACACAGAGCTTTATATATAGACTATTTACATTCTTTATTGGTGGGAAACTTTCTCGGAAGCAAACTTGTGTTTGACTTTTCCCATTGTTGTCTTTTTTTCAAAGGACTTTCATGGATAGTGTGTGCAGTGTTTAATAGAACCAGCCAAGACTTGAGCTTGTGGCATTTTCTCCATGTGTATATGTGTGTATGAAGTGCTCAGCTATTGGGCATGACGAGCTTGGCTAATTTTAATCTCTGAAGTGGTCAGTAGACCTCTGGTATCAAATCTGGTTCATGATAAGTTTGATTAGCATCATGTATGTGTCATTGTTTGATCTGAATTATCTGTATCTGAGTACTGCTGTTGTTTGGTCAGCTGATCCTAATTTAGCATTTGGTCTGAGCAGAAAACTACACAATCATGTACACCAATGAGGCTTACATGAAAAGGCAGTTCCATCTTAAATGCACAAAGCCTGTTTGCTTGTTTTCATCTGGTAAAGGTTCAGGTTGTAAGCAGATGTATGTTTTTATGTGCCGTGGATATTTGTTCAGTCATGTATTTTCCCTTGCAGAGATTAGATAAGTTCAAAATGGAAGGTTCACACTTTCATTGTTTTAGCTTTCTTTATCACTACCATGGACTCCATTGCTATGTTCACACATGAATTCATCAGCATCATTACATTTAGACCGTATCATTTCATATTGGACTTAGGCTTAGGGTTAGCTGAATTAGCTGAAGTTTAGAGGAGAATTGAGAGAATTCAAGTGTGGACATTTTGATTTCTTGGGTGAGTCTAGTTTAAGAATAGATTTAAGCCTTTTTTTGGAAGGTGGTATTTTAGGGCAGCAGTTCATTCCCATAAACGTACGTAGATGACCAAAGATGGTCCCTTTGGTTTACTCAAAGAATGTTTAGGGCAGGACAGTGTTCACTTCTAAAGTGCTAAAAACGTTAAGCATCAGACATTCAGGCAGACTTAGGTTTTGGATTTTTATTCAGCCAATCTAAATAGAATGTCAGTGCACTGCTGAGTGGTTATATATCAATAATTCATAGTAGTTTTCTGAAGAGTCATTTGCTAACACAGAGGATGCATATCTCACGTTGGGCCGATTTATGAACTGAAGGTTGTTTACACTGTAATAATAAACTGTATTAGGAAATTCTTTGTGTAGATTGAAGGCTTAAACAAAGTATATATTCCTATATATTTAAGGGCACATCATCTGGTCACGTCAGTTCTTCTCTCTATATATGTAGTTAATATTTAGTGGATAAATATGTAGTTAGTAGTATATGTAGACATTTTACAAATGTAGCACCATACAGTTGATGACCCTAGTGTGGTCCTTATAAATATGCAGCCCCTTTTTCCCCAGGGACCCAGGCTGCACAGGAATGAGGCCCTCATTTCTCTCTCTCTCTCTCTCTCTCTATATATTTTTCTTTCTGTCTCTCTCTTTTTCTCTTTAGCTGCTCTAGTGCTCCTGCCATGTATTTCTGCAGAGGGCTGCTTTCTCAGGTCACTGACAACAGCACGGTGACCATTTCCTGTGCTGCTGTGTTGCCACTGCTGATGGTTCCCAGATGGCTGTAGAAAACTCCTGCTCTATTTCTACTTTTCTTTGTTTGGAATAAAGCCTAGTTATGGGCTGGAGTACATATGGAGGAGGTGTATGAGAGAGAGCGATGTGAGTGGGCTGCAGGGAGAACAGAGCAGTGTGGGATTGAGAGACTTAGTTTTGGCTGTTATAGTGACACTCCAGAATGACTAGCATAATAAGCCAGATTCACTCTGGTGCAGAACGCACGTGGTCTTGTGAGCATTACATCAGAGCTTGTCCTACTGATGTTCACAAACAAGCATTTGCAGGGAGTTTCAGATATGCAGCTTAATGCCCGTATGTCTCATTTT